>CAUYSK010046593.1:0-10334 GCA_963575035.1 Avahi laniger
AAACTCCTGGGCTCAAGCGATCCTCCTGCCTCAGCCTCCCAAGTAGCTGGGACTACAGGCATGCGCCACCATGCCCGGCTAATTTTTTTTTTCTATATATTTTCAGTTGTCCAATTAATTTCTTTCTAATTTTAGTAGAGACGGGGTCTCACTCTTGCTCAGGCTGGTTTCGAACTCCTGAGCTCAAACAATCCGCCCGCCTTGGCCTCCCAGAGAGCTAGGATTACAGGCGTGAGCCACTGCGCCCGGCCCACACTCACCTTTTGATTGTTTCTTAAGAAACAGATTGATTTAAAAATGAGATCACCCTGAGGAAGCACCTAGTCCTTCTAAGGTGACAAATCTACCTACCCAGGATCTAGAAATTCCATGGCGATGCTGTACTCCACAGGGTTCACCCGTCCCTGTAGGCAGCGGAGGTTCCAGCCAACGAGAAGGCCATCCAGGCTGCCGAAAATGCTCTCCACCAGCCATGGGAAGATGGTGTGCAGCTCCTGAAACAGTGAGGCTGTCGGCAGGTGCCCACTCCTGCCCCGGCTCAAGTCCTGCACTCTGCCCTACCCACTCCCTCTGAGAGGATCACACCACTCTGGTAGAGACCCACAGGGACAGTCCTGCACCCATAGGAACCCCGGTACAGCATGCCAATGAGAGGAGTAACTTTGGATTCTTCTGCTGGGGTCGCATGGTATACCCAGAACTACCGCTTTAGACTTGGGCCAGTTTAATCAGTCAGCCTGTAATTAAAAGACTTTTTAAAATGTCAGAAATTTTTGACTACAAAGAGTTCTATTAAATAGGGCAGCAACATCCTTTCTCACAGCGAAGCCCCTGAAACATAACTGACCAGCTGCCATTTGGTATTAACTCTTGGTCCAGGCCAGCTTCCTGGGATTGACGCTTCCAGGTGTGATTTAAACACATATTTTCAGTTTTTGCATTAGGGTCTCTCAACTTTGGTGCTACTGACATTTTCGGCTGGATTATTTCTTTGTTGCAGGGGGCTATCCTATGCGTTGGGGATGTTTCCAGCATCCTTGGCCTCTGCCCACTAGAGGCCAGGAACATATGTCCCATCTGCCCCCAGTGGTGACAACCAAAAATGTCTCAGACATTGCCAAGTGTCCCCAAGGGACAGAAGCATCTGCAGTCCAGAATCGCATAGTTAAACGTGTCCGTCACCATGAGTCACAATATCACAGAGGTTAGGTCTCTGTGCCTCAGAGGAGGGAACCAGTGACTACGATAGTCTTTCCAGGAAAGACATGCCCCAAAGAGAGACCCCAGCAGACCCGTACCTTTGCTGGAAAATCCTCAATGACTTTAACCAAGTCTTGGCAGCGCTGTGCAAAGGGCTTATTTATACAGTCAGCTTTCAGGCTGGCCTGGAAGACAGAACAAGGTGAAAAAACCATGAGCGTATTCGCTCTGCAGCTTTTAGTGGTATTTTGGCTCGAGTCAAAACAGAAATCCACGTGATGTGTGTCACTCAGACATAAAACCATTGGCTTGTCCCTAGCACCTCACACATGGGGTCATGCCTGTACCAGTGGCCCAAAGGATGTTGCTAGAAGAGAGGCTGCGGTTCTGTGCTTGCTAGACCCGCAGTGCTCAGGCTGGCTTCCCCGCACCCTTCCGCAGGTGGCCAGGAACCTCGGAACACTGCACATCAGCAGAACAAAAAACTGACTTCCACTGATCCACAAGCAGGGAGTCAGCCCCAGGTTCAGCCCCGCAGCCAGCAGAGGACGCCTACAGTGTGGGGCACCTCTCACAGACCACGGCGAGCTCACTGGGTTTGTGCGTGTCAACTGGCAAGTTCCCACCTGACTGACTACCCACAATTACGCAGCCATGGTCGTCAGTAAGAATGTCCATCAAAACGAGGGCAAAGCAGAAGCCGTCTTGACTGAGCTGTGCTTTAATCAGTAGTGAACCTTCTGAACTCATCACCCGAAATACAGAGTGGCTCAAATGACAGATGGCTTCAGCTAAGTGGGCACTAGTCATGAAGGCAACGGACAGGCCGGACGACATTCACGACAAGGACTAAGGAAACCTGGCCGAGGTCATGGGATGTGGGGAAAGCACCCTGACCACAAGGAGAAAAGAGGTCTCTGTGCAAACAGATAAAGATCAGGAGGAAATACCCAAATTTCCACCTGCAGGCCTTTCCCAAGGATATCTAAGGCCTTGCTTTCCTCCAATGGAGGGTGGATTTCACGGGGCCTGAGCAAGAAACAGAGACCTGAGCTATCGGGCCACAGGTCAGACCTACTGGCTATGGTGGGGCACAGTCAGAAAGAATGTTCCTCCAAATGAATGTTCACAAAAAGCATCTTCTGGGAACTGAAATTGGGAACTTTCATCTCAGACACTTGCCTCACACCTAACTTCTCAGCATGTTAACATTTAAAATGCAGTCCTAACCACTCCAGCACAGCAGTGCCCCTCTATTTTTCACTGATAACAGGTATGATTATTAATTATTAGAACACTCCGTATCTGCATAAGGGTTTACAAGGCAGGAACACACATCGTTTTCCCTTACTCCTCTTCCTCATACCCTGGGGAGTAGGGACAATAGCACTTGACTCAACTTGTCTTATAGACGAGAAAACTAGAGCTCAGAGAGTGAATAAACCCAAGGTCCTGCAGTAATAAGGAGGCAAAGTCGAGCTGAAGGATTTTAATCCCAACTCTGGCATTATTTCCATCACACGCCCCTCAAAACCACCACCAGACAGTTATTCACATCAGCGGAGACGATTCTCAAGGCCCTCAGCTATGCAACTGTTGTCACACTGACACTCATGAATGCAGTTGATATTTACCAACAGGAAGCTGGGTTGCTGCAGATGAGGGAACGCCATAGCAGCCTCCAGTGGAGCATCAAGAATGGCCACCTTAGCAAACCACTGTGGAAAAACAAAGATGAAATCTCAACATCTGCCACACAAGAGAATATGTAGTTTCATAACGCCCAGGAGAATGTTTGTGTAACTCGACACACACTGCACTGCCAATCCCCATGTTTTAGTGCGGACACCACACCAGGCTAAACTTTATTTTATTTTGTTTTTTTAACATAGGGGCTTACGATGTTACTCAGCTCTGCCCAACTGCACCAGTAAAGCTGCTGAGGTGGCACTCGCCGCCTGGGTGGAGGCAGAGCACAGAGGCTGGGGTACAGAGGCCTTGTACAGGTAGTCGAGGGGGTTGAGAGGACACGAGAACCTCTGCTAATTGACAACAGGAACATCTCCCAGTTTTAAGGAAAACTTAAATAAAACGCCTCATTTCTGACAGACCTAATGAAGAAAACACCACAAAATGCTCAAAGCAGCATAACATCGTGGACTGTTTGGCGAGGGCGGGCCTTCAGCGAGGGAGCCAAAGCATCTCTTTGCTCAGAGGAAGCTTCCATAGGCAGCGGCCCAGTGAGGCCCAGAGGCATCTAACTGGGGTTTCGGAGAGAGGGCAGTGTCTCCACACCCCCCTGACCCTGCCACGGCGACACTCCGCCATCACACCCCTCCCCGGGGTTTGCACAAGCGACCCCTCCATCCCCTTCCTTCAGCACCCTCTTTCTGCAGGAGCTGCTCCGGACCCTAAGGTTTCCTCTGGGAACCGCGGCCCTCGGGCAACACCGATGATGCCGAGGAAACGGTGTCACCCCCGGGGCCTCCCTCTGGCTGCTCCGTGAGAAGCAGCAGCATGTCCCGGCTGAGGGTCACAATTGTCCTGTTTAGTCGCTGTCAGGAGCCCCTACTGCAGATGAGGAAACTGAGGCTCAGAGAAGCCTGGCCACACAGGGGGCGAAGTCAGCCCGGACTCGCACCCGCCTCTTCCGCGCCGCTTGTTGAGCCTGAAGCTCGACCTTAACTCGGCGCCGTCCTTCCCTCGACTCGCTCGGAACCTAAACCGAGCTCGTACCGGACGGGCGAGCGAGCTGCGCGGGAAGGTGAGACAGAGGCGCAGCCTGGGAGGGTGGCGAGAGGGCTCAGCCGGAACTCTCAGCTCCCCGCCCTAATTCCGGGGCTCGCGGAAGCCGCTGGGGCGCGGGGCTGTCCCGCGCGCGTCTCCCGCTACTCACCCGAGGGACCCATAGCGCCGCCCGCCTCAGGGATGGAAACCGCCATTTGGCCGCCCGGCGCCGAAATGTCGTCATCAAGCTGCGTCTGGCGTCACGCCCCCTGGCCCGGCGGGAAAAGCGCCCTACCTCTTTGCGATGCTACCTCAAAAGCGCGTGCGCCAAGCGAAGGGCGGCCAGGCGTTGGGGGTGAGGCGGCTGGTCCGTCGCTGAATGCGCGTGCGTAGTGGCGGCATCCGCGCCCGGTACAGCTGTGCTCACGTACTTAATCCACGGCAAGGAGAGCGCGTACGCAAAAGCGGAAGCTGTTGCCTAGGGCTCTCGATGAGTGCCCCCTGGTGGGGAAACGGCGCAGAACACGGCGGTAATTGCGGTGAGCGCCTGTCTTCGGCGGCCATTTATGGAGTGCCTGGTGTGTGCCTGGCACTACGCTGGGTGCTGCTCCCTTAAGCGAGCACGACCAGTGCAGCCCATGAGGGAAGCACTGACCGCCGAGGAGCGGGCCTCTGCGTCCGCCACGGCGCCCGCGACGCCCAGCACGCCGCCCAGCGCACGGTGGGCGCTCAGTAAACGTCAGTGGGTCAGATGACGGCGTGGACACGGCGCCGGGACCGGTGGGGGGCGCTGTGGAAGCGCCAGCGGGGCGGGCCGCGTGGATGGCGGCAGCGGGCGCCGGGTCTGGGCCGGGGGCGCCCCCGGGGCTGGAGGCGACCCGGCAGAAGCTCGCGCTGCGGCGCAAGAAGGTGCTGAGCGCCGAGGAGATGGAGCTGTACGAACTGGCGCAGGCGGCGGGCGGCGCCATCGACCCCGACGTGTTCAAGTGAGCGGGCGCGGGTCTGGGGCGTCGCGCTTGTCGGGCCCACGGACCCCCGCCCGTGCCCGCGAGTCTGGAAGAGCCTCCCGCCCTACGGGTCCTCAGGGAGGCCTGGTCCGCGGCGCGGAGGGCTCATTGCGCGCGTTTGTTCTCGCCAGGATCTTGGTGGACCTGCTAAAGCTGAACGTGGCTCCCCTTGCCGTGTTCCAGATGCTCAAGTCCATGTGCGCCGGGCAGAGGCTGGCGAGCGAGCCCCAGGACCCTGCGGCCGTTTCTCTGCCCGCGGCGAGCGTGTCTGAGACCCGAGGTCAGAGCTGGGCCGGGCGCGGCGGGCGGGAGGGGAGCAGGCGCGGCACAGCGCGGCTTGGCCCCCAGTGGCCAGGCCTGTCTGCCGTTTCCTGAGACCGGCGGGGCCTCTTCAGGGGCTCCAATCCCTGGCTTCGTTGCTACCCTTGGGAATGCATGTCCAGCTCAAGTGGACGCAGAGTGGGTGCTCAGAGTGGTCCACGCAGGCTCTGCCTCCGCCTCTGCTGCTTCTTCAGTCATGTCTTCGTTCTACAAACATGGGAATAAAAATGGCTTTGGTCCCTGTCCTGTGGCATTATAGCCTCAAGGGAAATGCTCAGGGAGCAGTGCAGGTAGAGGCCTTCCTGCCACCCCCTCACCTGTATCCCAGGTCCTGCCAGCGGCCTGGCCAGCTTCCCTCTCAGGATCACAGGATGAGCGGGCGCCTCCTGGCTGCCCTGGAACATACGAAACTCCTGCCAGAGTGCAGAGGCCTGAGGGCTTCTTCACTCTCTAGTGTCCTAACTAGGGCTGAGAGTATGTCACCGTGGAGCCTGGGGTCCCTGCTCCAACTCATCCTCCCTGCATGTTGCTTCTGTTCTGGATGGCTATTGGAAACCCTCCAAAATGCAGCACAGCCTCCCAGGCAAGTGGCAGGAAGTCCAGGGCCTGGTCCCTGCCTGGAAGTGCAAGGAGAACACTGGCACAGGCATCCCGGGGGTGGGGGGTGGGGCAGGGAGTGCCAGTGTCCTGAGTGCCCACGTCCCCTACCCCGAGCTGCCCAAGCACCGGCGCTCCGCTCTCCTCATTGACCCTTGCTCTGTCTGCTCTCTTTGTGTCTCTCTCTGACCTCCAGAGGCCTCCTTTCTCTCTGCCAGGGGCAGTAGCCCCCCCGCAAGACCCTCCCTTTCCTCGGGCCCATGGCCTGCGGCTTCTCCGGTTCGGCTCCAGGGCCCAGCTGCCGCGCACTCGCCTCTCTCTCCAGGGCCCCCCGATTCCCTCCGCTTCTCTTGCTGCCTGTTCTCTCCTTTCGCAGGTGGTGTTTATTGGCTTATCTCTGGGGGTTGGTGCTCTCCCTTGTTTCCATGGAAACTGCAGTGTCCCCAGGAGGCCTGAGCAGCTGAGCTACAAGGGCAGGACCATGAAAGCCGTCAGTGCCATGGGGCTTGGAGACAGGGCATGATTTCTGGCTCGCTTTATCAGAGACACAGTACTGCATCATTTCTAGATTGTGCAGCTGGGATGGGACCAACACCCCTGCACCCCAGAGGCTGACTCTGGTGAGTGAGTTGTGTGCCCTGGAAAGTGTCCTGACTCCAGGAGGAGGACAGCAGGCGAGGGGCAGTGTGGTGAGCCCAGCCTCAGTACGAGGAACACCTCAGCCTCTTAGAAGCTGTCCCACTCCTGGACGGGAAGTTTAGAGGCTAAAACAGATGCTCACGTCTCTTCCGAGGCTCCTCAGCAGCACCATGTGAATGACGTGTGCATGTCCCATAAGCCACCCTGGGAAACAGAGGCCCTTTTCCTGCCTCATTCCTGCGATGGGGGTCCCTTCCAGGCATTGCCAGTTGAGGTGAGGCAGGGGGCCCAGTGCCAGGGTGTGTGGGAGCCCTGGGGTGACTTGGTTGCCCCCTCATCCACATCTGTCCCCATGTCGCCCGTCTCCCTGCTCCAGGTACCCCCTGGAGCTCAGGCCTGGGGAGGAGGGGGGGAAGGGCTGAGGGGCAAGTCAAAGTGGGGGTGGGTGGACCACAGGGTGAGTGAGGAAGTGAGCGGTGAGTTTCCAGAGGGAGGGAGAAACTGCGAACACGGCCCTCATCACTCAAGGGGACATTGCTGCCCACTCATTCAGTAGCTCTGGGTGCTGGGCAAGTGTTCAACACCAGGGGCACAGTGGGGACATGCAATGGGCATGCTTGCTCTGGTGACAGAGGTGTCCAGGTGAAAGATAGCGATGGAGATGGCAGGAGGCGGTCGGAGCCCCAGGAGCAGCAAGGGCTAAACAGGAAAGGTGTGGGGAGTGGAGGGGGGCGCTGCAGCCCTGCCAGCTGGGGCTGGGAGGGGCGGGGCAGAGGTGCCCAGCATGTGCTGTCCAGGTGCTGATGGGCCTGGGATGGGAAGGGGGAGAGAGGAGGGCACGGTCCCGGGATGTGGGGGGCTCAGCAGTGGGAGCATGGGCATGGGGGTGGCAGGAGGATCAGGGCAGCACCACTGAGTGAGTGGGGGCTCCAAGGGAGGCGGGGAGGAAGCCCCCAGCACAAGGACAGGAGTGGCCTGGAGCACTGGGCCCCTCAGGGTCATTTGCTCCTCGAGAGCTCAGCCCTAGAGGCATAGCCCAGGCCCCTGTCCTGCTAAGCCAGACGGCAGAAGGCCAGGACTCAAGGCAGAGACCACCACGAGACATAGAGAGGTCTCTCAGGCCCAAGTGTCACAGCCTCTGACCACACAGACCTTGCAGCTGTCCCACTAATGGCAGGATATGGGGTAGAGAAAATGAGGGGGCTGTCCGAGTGACCCAACTAGGGGGCGTGGTGGCCACAGAATTCCCACAGATTCGGGTGTGCAGTTGCCCCAGGCCGCGGGCCAGCCCCACTCAGGGGCCTGCCCCTGTGAGCTGCAGCAGGAGCAGCCAGGTCTTCTGGGTTCCTGTCCCCCAGCCTTGCAGGTGGTCTGCGGGGACTACCACCCACAGGTTCACTCACACCCAGCAGAGAAGGGGACACGAAAGACCCAGAAGCACAGAGGGGTGATGGTTGTCATGGTGAGAGGCTGCTGTCATTGAGGGACAATTAAATTCAGCTGAGCATGCTCTGTTTCAGTTTCAGGAAACTGTGCATTTCATTATAAAGAGATGTGCCTCTAGAACACATAAGATGTTCTTTGGTATGTGGAAGGCGTGAGTCTCACATGAGCTGTGCCGCCTGATAGGGGAACCACGAGCCACCCATGGCTGGTGTAGCCACGACACACTGTACGTATAAGTACACGGCAGATGGCAAAGAACTGGTATAAAAGTAAATGCAGCATCTATTATTTGAGTTAATGTCCATTTTCTTTTTTTTTAAAGGAACAATAGCTTACAATTCTTAACTTTTTAACATAACTGCTAAAAAATTTAAAATTAGATGTGTGGGCCCGGCACGGTGGCTCACACTTATAATCCCAGCACTTGGGGAGGCCGAGGTGGGAGATTTGCTTGAGGCCCAGAGTTCAAGACCAGCCTGAGCACCATAGTGAGACCAAGTCTCTACGAATAAAATATAAAAATAAGCCCGCCATGGTGGCACGAGCCTGTAGCCCTAACCACTCCGGAGGCTGAGGTGGGAGGATCACTTGAGCTCAGGAATTCAGTCCTGAAGTGAGCTATGGTCACACTGCTGCACTCCAGCCTGGGTGACAGAGCAAGACTGTCTCTTAAAAAAAAAAAAATAGCTCCATGGTTCACATGGTATTCCTGTCGGACAGAGCATCTCCAGCACATCTGCTGTAAGCTTTTCCCTGCAGCCCAACTCAGGTCTGTGGGTGCGTGTGCACGTGTGCATGTCTGGGGAGGGGGTCACCGGGCACATCACCGGGGAGAAACACCTTCCCAAGAAGTGTCAGCTGGGCTGAGTTAAAAGTGCACATGTGCCCATCCGTGTTGCATGTCTGTCATGGCCACTAGGTCTATATGTGTTCTGGAAGCACTGATAAGGACCCTACTGTATGCCTGGCCAGAGAGGGCAGCATTTGTGACTGGTAACAACTGTGGCCACCAGACCCTGCCAGCTGTCCCCAGGGAGAGCTGAGCACTTTGCCTGGGAGTGAGTTGGTTCCCACCAGGAGGATTTGTGTGCTGTGGACGTTTGGGGGCAACCTGCTGTGCTGCCACCAGCCTTCGTGACATTGAAGAGTTGACGCGGTGACTTCCCCTGTGTGCTCCTGGAGCACGGCTGTTGTTTTTGTTCCTTCCCTCTCTCAGTTCTCTCACCTCTCTTCTTTGTCCTGCCTTTGTTCTTTTCCTTCTTAACACAAACACCCGCTGGCCCACATTGCCATCCAGGGCCCAGCAGGAAGGGACAAATGCTCATTCCCCCCAGCTGTGCCCAGCAGTTGACAGGGGCTGGGAGTTGGGCTCACATAGGCCACACCAAGGGTAAATGGCAGACCGGGTGCCACCCCAGTCTGGCCCACTCCCCAGCTTCAGGGACTCCCTGAATCACAGGAGGCCGCTGCAGCCTGCCACATTCTGGTGTTGCTTCGCTGGGGCTCACAAAACTCCGAGTGGCCACCCGCTGGTTTCAGGGCTCGCAGTAGCATTGATCTAGAAGAGCATGAGGCAGGCTGCTGGAACATTCTGAGGGCATTGTCTGTCTTTGGCACTTAAAGGGCCCTCCAAGGGTAGAGCTTGGGCATATCAGTTGCCCCTGCCCTCCCACCCCAATCACAGTCACTCTTGGTTCAGCCCCAGCGCCCAGCCCAGCCGAGCCAGTGACCCCACCCGAGGGAGCAGCCGAGCAGAACTGGTCCTGCCACCTCGCTCCTCTAGGCACCTCTGCCCACACCCGGTGTGGGGGCCTGAGCAGGGTTCCCCGCTTACACCCCACCAACCACGGGAGCACGTGACTCCTAAAGTGTTCCAGGATGGCTTTCTTCACGTCTTCTGTGGCTCACGGTTACGGTGGTGTCATGTTCCGGGGTTTGGCAGCCCCGTCAGATTTAAAGATGAGCATTATGTGCTCTTTCTACTTCCCTCTCATTCTCCTTGAGTTCCCAGGAGGGACACGATCATTGCACTGAGGGGACAGTGGAGAGGAACCTCAGGTGTGCGGCAGAGCTGAAGGGACCCGACTCAGAGTCAGGCCCACGGCTGAGACCCCCTGCCGCTTGCTGGGGTGAGGCGGGTGTGAGTTACCCGAGTTTCCCAAGCCACGTTTCTGCGGCCTTAGGAAACGCCCCTCACTGAGCGTGCGTGGTCACCTGAGCACCCAGGGTTAGGCCAGCTGCCGCAGCAGAACCGCAGAAGGTCCGGTTCTGCCTGGCCTGTTGTGGGAGACGCTGCAGGGTGGCGGGGCCGTGCACTCAGGGGACGGGATCCTCGCCCACTGACCAGTGAGTGAGGACCAGAATAATGGCAGTTTGTACCAAAGGAAATGTGTGGTG
>CAUYSK010046598.1:0-10751 GCA_963575035.1 Avahi laniger
GGGTTAGGTGATACCTCATTGTGGTTTTGATTTGCATTTCTCTAATAATTAGAGATGTTGAGCATTTTTTTATATGTTTGCTGGCCATTATTCTGTCTTCTTTTGAAAAGTTTCTGTTCATTTCCTTTGCCCATTTGTTGACGGGGTTATTTGATTTTTTCTTGTTGATTTTTTTGAGTTCTAGATAGATTCTGGTTATCATTGTAATTTCTTAAAGTAAATGCTTTAAAGAAAAGGAAGGTCAGGAGCTCATTGCCAGGTTTTGATTAGAACAAACAGTAAATTCATTTGGCCACATCGAACTTTCTCAGGCAGTCATTTAAGGTAAGGGACACTTAAAGAACTACAACTCATTTAAAGAGAGCTGCAGATCTTATAGGCCAAGGGTAAGGCTTAAATCAGAGAAGAGCTCAGAGTAGTGTGAATAGAGTTTGGCCAAGGAGAGAGTCTTTGACTCCAGCAAGCCTAAGATGAAGAATGAGTGCTTCATTTTAATAGGTACAGAAAATCACTCGAGAAAATTCAGCATGTTGAAGGTTTTCATGATAAAAACACTCAAGAAACTAGGTGTAGAAGGAAGATATCTTAAAATTATAAAAGCCATATATGACAACCCCACATCCAACATCAGGTTGAATGGGAAAAAGTTGAAAATGTTCTTTCAAGAACTGGAACAAGACAAGGGTGCCTACTGTCACCACTTCTATTCAACGTAGTGCTAGAAGTCTTAGCCAGAGCAATCAGGCAAGAAAAAGAAATAAAGGGCATTCACATCAAGAAAGAGGAGGTCAAACTATTGCTTTTTGCTGCTGATATGATCTTGTATCTAGAAAACTCCAAAGACTCCACTAAGGGACTCCTTGCTGAATTTATTTATTTATTAATTCAGCAAGGTCTCAGGTTACAAAATCAATGTATATATTAATAAATCAGTAACATTTCTATATATCGATAATAGTCAAGCTGAGAGTCAAATCAAAGACTCAATACCATTCACAATAGCTACAAAGAAAATAAAATATCTAGGAATATACTCAACTGAGGAGGTAAAAGATCATGATAAGGAGAACTACAAAACACCAAGGAAAGAAATTGCAGAGGACATAAACAAATGAGAAAGCATATCTTGCTCATGGATCACTAGAATCAGTATTGTTAAAATGTCCAGACTACCCAAAGAGATTTATAGATTCAATGCAATCCCCATCAAAATACCAAAGTCATATCTCACAGATCTAGAAAAATTAATTCTGTGGTTCATTTGAAATCAGGAAAGAGCCCCAGTAGCCAAAGCAATCTTAAGCAAAAAGAATAAATCCAGAGGTATCTCATTGCCAGACTTCAAACTACTAGGCTATAGTAACCAAAACAACATGGCATTGGTACATAAATAGAGAAATAGACTAATGGAACAGAATAGAGAACTCAGATATAAAACCATCTACCTACAGCCTCCTGAATGAATTCTAGTGCAAATAGTAGTAAGAGGACCTCATGCCTCAAAGTTCTTCATGGATTGCACTATCAGAAAAATGTTCTATCATACCATGATGGTCTAACTGTTCTAAAACACAAGGTTTTTTGTGTACAGTCTCTGTTAATTAATAAATAGAAGTCCCTAGCTCACAGAGCAAAAAGTTTTGCATTTTTATTAATCCATTTAAGTGAAATCTTTGTCACAATGGGCTTTAAATTATGATGCCATTTAAAAAGTTTTCATTAAAGTTTGTTTTCCTATTTTACATAATTTTTTTGTCATTGTTCTACAGAACCACTAGGGTTAAAGAATTCAAGTTAAAATTAACTGGAAAGAATATATTCTTTTTCTTCGTATATTATTTCTTGAGTGCCTCAATATTTCTTCATTACTATTTTCTTTCTCTTGAATAGCTGATCTTCTTTTCAACATCTACTTATTTTTTATACCTCTTAAAACATAGGTCAAATTCAGTTTCCCCAAAGGACTCTAATTAAGCATTTTATTTATTACTCGTGACACATTCTTCTTTATACTGGAATATGTTTCTGTTTATACTTCTATCATGATACATACACATAATGTCATCTATTAAAATAAAATTTATTCTTCATTTATGTCTCTCTAGAATGAAATATGTTCAGGTAGGACCATATTTCAGTCATTTTTATACTTTACTCAATTTAGTAGACATTTATTACATTTTTGGTAGCATTCTAGAGATAATAGTAACTACTGAGAATACCAAGATGAAAAAGCTAAAATCCATCCTTTTGAAAAAGATTATGTTTTATGCCATTTTTGAGGAGAGAGAATACATAACTGAATAGTTAGTTTTAATATGATAATTCTCAAACTTAATTCCTTTGTGTGGAATTCTTCACAGATTTGAAGTCTCACTTAAATTTTGAAACGTATATTTTATCCTTGGCAAATAAGAAAGATGAAGGAAACTAATGTGCTTAGAGGCATGAGAAATGATGTCCCAGCATGAGCAATGCGAATTATTCTGTACATACTCGTTTCATAGTATAACTTGCCTAATCAAAAACTGCACCATAAAATTAAAAATTTGGAGAATTGCAATATATAAAGCCTTCCACAATCTGACACCAATGCACCATCAATGAATAGTTCCATGAAGGTTAAAAACATAATTCTTATAAAAAGAGTTATTACATGCAAACTTTTATTTAATGCTTTAAGTAGGGAACCAGCAGGATGACAAACCTGGTTCAGAGGAAAATGTGAGAGACCAGGATATTTCTTATTAGTAAATAAAAGAAATGCTGAGACACCTAAGTTAGACAAAAAATGGATTAATTGGTAAGTGTTCAATAAACAATAATCTTTGCAGTTTTCATCACGCTTCTTTTGTTTTGTATTTGAAAACTGCTGGAACTAAATCCATTGTCTTATTCTGTCTTATTCTGCTAAAGAGTCAGATGACCTTCAGGTGAGCTTATGAGAAAATGTGCTTAGCAGATACTAAAAGGTGATACGTGGGACTTGCAGTTTCAGCTCTGGCATATAAAGAGGTTGGAAGTCATCACTACTTTTCCTTAAACAAGGAAAATCTGGAAAACTAAAAAGTAAACAATTTTCTTGGATGTATCAGAAAACTAAGATTACTGGGAAAACTACTACCCCAAAGCTGAAAAGGCATACACATCCAGAAAGACATAGCTTTCGGAATAATCTTACCTGGAGTAGAAGCTTCTCTAACCATAAACCAGTAAAAACACTTACTTGGTACTTAGTGTGTTTGTGAATTTTTAGAGGCTGAGTGTAGATAAGCCTAAGAGTAAGAAGCTACTGGGAGGAGAGTGTGAGGTAGGCCCCCGTACTTTCTGGCTTTCCCTACAAGAACCCCACCAGATTTTCACTGTGAAGATTCAAGGGTCTCCTTTTGATTCTGGAAGGGGAAGGGCAAGAATAGCCATTGTGAAAAATGCACAGTTTTCTGTATTAAAAAAATCTTACTCAGCAGGAGTAAGATAAAAAGATAAAAAACAAAGAAACTTTACTGGAGCACAATTCAGAAACTTTAGGCCAGTTTTGAGGAGGACATTTCTCACCACTCCAGCCCCCTTCAGCTTTCTTGTCTCACCTACGGTACAGGAGAAAGGCATAGACAACAAGGATTGAGGCTTCTAGGAAACTGATGAAGAACGCTGCAGTCAGGGAACAGAGTGGGCAGGAAAAGGGGTAAATCTATGTAAACTGCAGAAAAACTTGTGTAAGTCACAGCAGTAAAATGGAGCTTCTGTTAAAAAAATGACATTTACTCAAGCTGGGACAACAGAGTGAGACTCAGTCTCAAAAAAAAAAAAAAAAACCCAAAAATGTGTTTAATCAGAAGATTGTAGAATCGTTCCTTTTCCCTCATCTTACCACCAAAACCAGGACTCAAATAAATTAAAGTGCACAGAGCTGAAAGAGCTACAAGACACAGGCTGTCTCTTGAGGAGGAGAACTCTACTAAAAATAGGGAAGATCAAAGTCAACAAGAAAGAGTGAAAAAAAAGAAAGAAAAGGAAAAAAGAGACTGAAACTATTTGAAACCCTTTGGAGTTAGACAAACATTTTAAAAGGCCAAAATTCTAAGCAGATTAGCATAAATCCTTATGCTCAAGCCCTCATTACCTTAATTTTTGTTTCCCATTACATCATGTCCAGAGTTCAACAAAACATTGCAAAGCATTTTTAAGTGTCTTGAAGATAAGAAAAAACACATTCTAAATAGATAAAGCAATTATAGGAATCAGAATCAAATAGGGTGTAAATGCAAATACTGGGCATGAAATTTAAAATAACTGTGATTAATATGTTAATGGTTCTAATGGTAAAGGTAGATGCCATGCAACAACAGATGAGTGACATCAGCAGAGAGATGGAAACTCTAAGATAGAATCAAAAAGTTCATTTTTTTCTTTTTATAAAATATGTTACATTCTAATTTACTCTTCCTGAAAGATCTAATATATTTGTAATCATGTTTATAGGAAGTTTCCTTGTTTGACCCTCTCAGATATTAGTTACTTCTGAGATGACCAAACATCCCAGTTTACTCAGGACTAAGGATTTTTCCAGCACTTGGTATATTCAGTGCTCAAACTGGCACAGACCCACATATATAAATACGCATGTATATGTATGCACACACATATAAACACATATATGCATATAGCATTAGAAGGGGGTTAAGAGAAAGGGAGGAAAGAAGGAAGGAAAGAGGAAGGACAAAGAGGAAAGAAGGAATATATTTTAGTAAATAATCTGTAAATGAAATAAAAAATTAAATAAATTTTTGCTTTAAAAACCAAATAAGACTTATAAAATGACAAATTTTTTTGGCCTTGTAAATGTAAAAAAATTGGTAAAAGCACTTTATTTACTTTTTTATTATTTTTTTTCTTTTTGAGGTAAGAAATTGAAGTAGTATTGACAGAAGAATATAAAAAGGTACTATTTCCTGCTCTTATCCGAATATAGATCATAAATGTTAAATTGATTTTAAATATTAAATATGTTGATTTCATGCTATTATAAAATTTGAAGCTCAAAATTTTGACCACGAAAATACTTTTACCAAAAAGATTATAACCTGATTTAGGAAATAAAGCTAAGATGGAACCCGAAATATTTTACAAAATTTGAATGGCATAAAACTTTATTAAAAAATAGGTTTGTTTCATGGTTAAGACAAAATCAGGCCATGGATACTGACAGCTGACTCGTCTTTTTTTTCTGTCTTTTTCTATGACTTTATCTACTGCCTCGTCTTGATTTATAAGCAAAACCTGGAAAAGCTACAAAAATAAGTGTTTTGTGGTTTATCTAGAAATAATATGGAAAATATTGGTGTTATTTTTGGTAAAAAAAATAAATTTTTTATAGTTTATTTCAATCTAAACAAAATGTGAATTTTGTTTAAAAAAGTATGTTTGTTACTGAACCATTGTCCTCATGTTAAATGAATCGTAACTTTATATGGTGTTTCTACTTTAATGACTAATAGATCTCAGAGGTGTCTTGGACATTGGAAAGATATTATGGAAATAATGCACATCATTTGATTTGGTGAAAAATAAATGTCCAAGGAAATAGACTGAATTGGGAGATACACTTCAGGTAATGTAAACAAATCAGAAGGCTGTCTGATGTCTGGAAACCTGGCTTAGGATTTAGAATTGCCTTGGAGGATTAAGTCATGGTTGGCTTTGCAGAGTCCATCAACTCGTCTCATTATGGGCAGAATAGGTTTTGTGGAAAGCAAGCTCAGTTGAAAATCAAATTAAAAATTTAAGCTTCCTTAATTAGATCTCTTCTAATTAAGAAAACAATAGTTTAATTGGATATCTATAGTAGAACTGTCTTGGTTTTGAATAAACTTAATGTAAATCAGCATGGTTTGCCACATCTACCACTGAGGGAGTATATAAGCCTCTCTGCAGGTGTTAGTTCATATGCAGAGGAAATTAGAAAACCTTCAACCAAACTCACAAGTCTTGACACTGACTGTGAGCTACTATGGAGGCCTGGGCTTTGACAAGAGTGGCCTGGACTCTGGTACTGGCTGTGACCGAGGAAGGCTCCAAGACTTAGGCAACGGCTTTTCCTAGAGCTACGAAGATTGTGGCTCTTGCCTGGGCTTCAAGAGATGTGAATTTGACTTCAGCTGAAAAATCTCTTTATGTTTCTGGATGCTAAAAACAGAAAGCCCAACTTTTAGTCCTTTTCTTCCAAAGGGTTTTCTAATACGTTATTCTTGGATTCTATAAAAAGCCTTCATAACCCTGGTGGGAAATTCCACAAGAACTAGGAGTGTCAAAAGCTGCAGTGGCTATAGAATGAACAGCAAGATTATAAATCCTATAGCTGAAACTGGGATTTATCTGCAGACCATTCAATTACTAATATGTAGTCATTGCTTCCATTTCTGCAATGGTATTTCAATAAAGCTGTTTTTTTTTTTTTGGCGAAATTAAAAATTCTCCCTCTCTCCACTGATTAAAAATAAAAAAAAATACATTCAATAGGAAAAATAAATTTCTTATCCAAGGTGGGATTTTTTTTTTTTCCCCAAGATTACTTCCTTGACCATGACCCTTTCTAGTGACTGAGGCAAGATATTCCAAGGAATATTTGAACTTTGCTCATTCAGTAGTACTTAATTTTTTAAAAGAGCTATAGATTAAGAGTGCTAAACATTCAACATGTTTGGAAAAGAAGTAATAGTAATATTGACTCTCCCTTGTAAATGTACTTTAGGTTTCAGATGAGTTTTTCTCCCAGTGTGAAATAAGGGCAAATGGGAAAATTGCGGCACTAAAAGAGTTCCATTTTTGGTTCATTCATAGTAAATTCAGAGAAACATTTTAAAGGGAAATTTTATTCCTTAGTAAGTTAGAAGCTTAAAAAGTAGGAAAGAAGACAGCAGCTGTTGAGTTTGGATGAAGGCATATTGTTCTAGGAATGCCAGAGAAAGGAAGTTTGGGTTTTCCAAAGTGGAGCTTTAATGAACTTCTAGGCAAAAAGCAGAACCTCATTACTTCTCTGGGTGCCAAATACACTGCTATGGTGATATAAACTTGGGTTCAGTAGTCCCTCCTTATCAGTGGTTTCACTTTCTGCAATTTCAGTTATCTGAAGTCAACTGTGGTAGGAAAATATTAAATGGAAAAATCCAGAAATAAGCACTTTGTAAATTTTAAACTGCATGTCACTCTCAGCAGTGTGATGAAATTTTGATCCATCGCCCTCCATCCTGCAAGACATACATTCTTTCCTTGTTCAGCGTATCCACGCTGTAGGCACCACCTGCCCATTAGTCACTTAGTAGCCTCAGTTATCAGATCAGCTGTGGTGGTACTGCAGTACTTGTGCTCGAATCACCCTTATTATACTTCGTAATGGTCCCAAAGTACAAGAGGAGTGATGCTGACGTATTATTATAATTGTTCTATTTTTTATTAGTTATTGTTAACCTTTTACCATGACTAATTTATAAATTAAACTTCATCATAGGTAGGTGTGCATAGGAAAAAACATAGTATATATAGAGTTCTGTACTATCTGTGGCTTCAGTCATCCACTGGGGGTTTTTGAACATTCCTTTATGGATAAGGATGGGGAGGCCACTGTATATAATCAAATCAAGTGAAAGGGCATTCATTCACTCATCAAAATTTATTGAACACATACTTTATGTGCTGGTCATTCTATGGATAAAAAAGGTAAATCCAACATAGACTCTGTTTATATGTACTTGTCTGGTGCTTACATATAAATAGTAAATGCTGACTTGTCTTCAAATGCCCACAGTAAAACATGATCTAATCAATAGCAGAAGAAAGGTAGAGAAAAAATGAGTTTGAAATGGGAGTTAAAATGGAGCTGAAGAATTTTTTTTCTAAAAGAAAAATAATATCATTCATGCAGTGAGCACAAAATATCTGAATACATAAATTCAGGATTACCAGCAGCTTGGTGTTCTTGCCACCTGCTTTTCAAGACATGTTTAAGATGTCCCATCCGAAAAGAAAATGATTTAAAAGCTTGGCATCATGAAGCACTTGAAGACATTAAAAATATAAAGTATTAATATGTACTCAGGATGTGTGTGTTGTAAACAGAACAACCGAAGAGCACTAATTAGGACGTCATTAAAACAAACCTGGTTTTAGTAATGTGAGACCCACCTGCTTACATAAGGAGAAAACAAATCACTGAGATTCTCTCAAGTGTGTTAACTGGTATATATGTTATATAGAGAGTGCCTAAGACTTGTCACACTGTCACTGAAGACATTTAAATATTTTTCAACATCAAACTGGAACTCTGCACCATGAGCTATTGTGGCACCTACCTTGGAGGCCTGGGCTCTGGCATCAGTGACTTTAGTGGACAGTGCATTGCTGTGTCTGTGGATGTGGTGGCTTCTATAAACCAGGGTAAGGATATGATTCTGGTTACGGTTATTAGGGATACAATTCTGTCACCCATTTGTTGTGGAATATACTAGACCTGTGGCTTCTACTAAAGTTTGGGACCTAAGATTTTTGGGAAAATGATACAATAACAAAACCCAACTCTTCAATTGTTTCACCCTACAAATATATCTCCTGCTCATAGTAGGCAAGCAAAATGAATTATAGGCTTTACAAGCTTGTTGGCATAAGATGTAAGAGCTGTCTTTGTATAATATGTACGGCTGTTCAATAGCAATTTGGAATTATTCTATAAATATTGGATATTTTACCACAATAGTTATTTCTCCTTTGACTCTCAAGAAACTAATTTTTCACCTGAAATTTCCATGGTGTATTTTACATTGGGAAATATCTTTATACTCATTTTCCAATAAATGTGTTCAATATGACATTGCAATATGGTCTTAACTGTATTCATCTATCTGTTTTCTGATATTTGAAACGAAGGCAACTGTTTTTCTTCCTGAGCATATCCATTATTTCTATTATTAAATCAATGAAAAACAAATATCATAGATTATGTTTGAGGGATACATGTAGCTGATTCTTCCCAGTTGCTATTTTTTTTCCCTGTGCTATATTTGTGAGTCAAAATTCAGATTTCCAGTCCCAAGAAGACTTATCAGTCATCACTGAGTGTACTTATTACACAGTAAATATGATTTATATGACTTTTTGAGTTCATAACTAGAATGTATACTGGTGTGAGCTTTAATTAATGGCAATGATTTGGAGAGATTAAAATCCCTGGATTTTGATTATGAATAGTCTTGATCATGACTTTTATTTGGCCACGTGGCCTCTGCTTACACCCATATTATTTTGTGTCACTGAAGGAAAATGTATGCAAAGAAGCTGTGTGAAGCTTCATGTTGTATCACTAAACCAAAGAGCCTACTAATAGGCTCACATAGTCCCTGCTATTTATTCTCTTTTGACTAGCTGCCTTATGAGTTACTTGCAGGGTGAGGATGGTATAATTTGCTCATTAGCCAGAGCTTTTGGGAACTGTTTTTTTTTTTTTCCCCATAATCTTTGTTTTCACTTTTTAAAAATTGCTTTAAATTAAGTATGTAAACAGAATATATTACACTATGACACTATGTTCCAAAACCATGGATTTACTCTCTTGGGTATTTAACATAAAGCCATAATTCCAATTCAGGCATTACATTAGAAATTGAATTTACAATTGCACTAATATATATTAGAAACACTTTAAAATTAACCTGATGGGAAATTTTACATAAATCACAATTAATCTAAATCATATTTCATTGAGTAAGAAAAACATGACTTTTTTTTTTTCATTTTAGCACTTCTAGTAGGTGGGTAGTATTATTTAATTGTGGTTTTAATTTTCATTTCCTTGATAACTCTGATAACTAATGCTATTGATCACTTTTTACTTATTCTCAGACATTTGTATATCTTGCTTTCAATGTGCCCAAGTCTTTTGGATGTTTTTCTTTTGATATTTGAGTCGTAGGAGATTTTTACATATGATATCGATATCTGTATCTGTATTGATTGATATATCCACACTTTTATATTCTTCCAGTCTGTGGTTTATTGTTGATGAAATCCCTTTAACAATGCTTTATAGTCAGTACCTTTAATGTCCTAAAATGTATTTCAAAAGCTTTTGAATTTTAGCTATTATGCTTAAGCCTATAAAATATTTTGAATTCACTTTTTTGTATAGTATTAAGTATTAAATTTAATCTTTTTTCTTGTTCCATTTGAATAATCTATTATTTCAGCACCATTTGATAAAGCCTTTTGTTTGCTTTGGAGTTATTATAGGAAAAAAAGTCTAATTCTAGACTCCTTAATTTTTTCCATTGATCTATTTGCATATCCTCACATCAATATCACACTCTCTTGATTATTCTAGTTTAATAAGTCTTGAAATCAGTTAATATAAGTTGTCGAACTTCATCTTTTTAAAGATTGCATTGGATATTCTATGTGTTTTTGGTTTACTTATATATTTTAGAATATTTTGTAAATATATACATCATACAGGCATTTTGATTAATATTTTATTTAATATGTAATTTGGGAATGTTTAGCTGTTGTCAATACATAAACATGGTATATCCTCATTTTAGTGGTCTTTATTAATTTTTTACAGCATTAATTTATAATTATTAAGGAATTGGTCTTATACATCTTTCATTATATTTATCTTTATGTTTTTGATACTATAGTTAATATTTTTGCATATGATTTTCTAATTTTTTATATATTATTACACCATGAATTTATAGATTGAG
>CAUYSK010046599.1:0-17568 GCA_963575035.1 Avahi laniger
AAAAAAATCTAATGTTTACATATTTTGTATATAGAATTGTTTTTCTTACATCTAGTCATTTTAATTACATATATTATAATGTTAACTCTTAGTAATCCTTATTTTTAGTGAAAAACTTAGAAAGTTAAAGTGACTTTGAACCGTTATTGGTCCCTAATTTTTATTAGCACATCTGAATATATTTAGCTTTCTATGTCATATAAAAATGTCAAAATATATAAACTTAAATTTAAATAATTAGCAATTTAGTATATTACATTGTTTACAAATGACTGAGATGTTTTATGAATATTTTCTTTAATTTAATATAACATGACTGTAAGATTTTAAATTACTTTAAAGAAGTTTGAAACTACCACATAGGTACCATCCCTAATGTCTTCCCTAGTCATCTTAGGTCTCAAGTAGCCATGTGGCATCCAAGATGGCTGTGAAGGACAGTCTGTCTGTGCCCTCAATTTGCATACCAGGTATAGAGCTCAGGACAGAAGACAGGATGGTGAGGGTCCAACCCCTCCCATAACAGCCAAGAGGCAAAACTGGGGCAGGGAAGAAGGGGCCATGTTCGGCTTGGTTATGCCTTGTAGCTGCTAGTCTAGGCACTAAGAACAAACCCCAGGCCTCATCATGCCCATCTATCCAGACCCCAGAATCCACAGGCTCAAAACCAAAAACATAAGCTAACAGTCAAGTCCAGCAAGTATTTAAAATATTATAGAAGGAGAATGACCTGAAAACATGTACATTTTAATAATAATTTTAAAACTAGTTTTATTTACCAAAGATTACTAATGGTCATGTGAACTAAAAGGCATTTACATTAATTTTTATTTTCCTGATAAAATATTTGATTTAAGTGCTTATTATTTAAGCTATTAATTAGAGTCCCTTTTATATATTTTGGTAATGAAATGTCACATACACATGACATATATAGACACATAGACATGCAGACACACAGAAACAGATCTTATACAATTACAAGATTTTTCATTTGCCAGTTTTCGAATAGTTTCACTCCCGTTTTAGATTATTAATCTCTTGAATAAAACCAAGTAGAAAATTTATATCTCAACATGCAGAACTTAGACCTAAGCAAAGGTAAGATTTGCTACGTAAACTTTGAGCCATTGTTCTTTTTTATCATAAACGTTTCTTTGGGTTTCAGGGCACAGAAGGAGATGTCCTTATAAATAGCGATTTTATTATAGAGATAAATTTTTTTGACAAAGAGTTTTAAAATTGCCAACTAAATGTATACTGATTTAGTTTGATAGATGGTTTTTTTTAAAATTTATGTTGTTTATTAATTAGATTACTGGCTTTAGGGTGGAGTCCTTACAGAAACATGGCCAAGAAAGCCTTCAGTTTTAGCACTGGTACAGCTGGAAGGCAGAATTCTTAGATTCTCCCAAAATCAAGGACTTCATTTTTACACTGAGACCCAGATCCTCCAAAAGAGGGAAATGCTACAGGGCTAGACAGTGTAATGCCTTCACAGGGCACCTCACTATAAGGACGTGTTCCTGAGGCTGGCAGACAACCCAGTGCTCATCAGAGCACTCTGTCTAGCCGTTGTGCACATCAAGGTAAAAATTTTTCACAACATAAAGTAATTTCTGGTATTGTCAAAAGCTAAAGAGGTAATGGGATACAAAAGAGAGCAGAGTTTTATACCCGAGAGCAATCTGTCCATGACCATTTAGACTCCACAAGAAAAACAGAATACATCTCAATGATGTATTTTTTCCAAAAGTGACTGAATCCAAAAAAGGCCAGGCGTAATTTCCCAGGTTTAGAGTAAGAGCAAGAGGTGCTCCTGGAGAGGGCCCAGAAGAGACAGTTCCCATGACCCTCAAAAACTCACTCTCAGAAATAGACCTAAGATAACAGAGATGACGGGACCTTTTAAAACAGAGACTCCTCTGAGAGCTTGACACATTCAGTATAAGATGTGAGCTACTCAGAATTTTATGTGTCTCAGACTCCCAATCTTTTTGATCCTGAAGAAGCACACCTCCTGAATTGGCGAAGACCAAGGGAGAAAACTCCCGCTTGGCCACAAGACAAGCTCTCAGGGACATGAAACAACATGAGACATGAATCACATCCAGTTTCTATTTCAGGGAACTGCAGCAAAGTTTATCTCAATAGTCACTGGTCTAGCCAGAACCATATTAACTGACTAGTCTGCAAGGCCAGCCTAAACAGTGGGCCTGTATGGGATCTAAGCCAGTGTTCTAATCTATGATGCCCCTCTTTAAGACAGAACAACACAGAGAGATAATGACAAAGAAAAGAAACAAAAAAGACTATTTCTGAGAGGAAAGGGACCAAAACAATATGAATATTCATAACACAAAGTACCAAAAAATACACCAGAGACACTTTACCAAGACTAGTCACACAAAATGTTTTTCTCTCATTAATCTTAAATTTGGAAAGGACAAGAGGGGACAGTGATTTTTTTTCTTGTCTATTCAACTGCAAACCAGAGAGACAGAAATCAGAAGTCTGACTGGTTTTCAATATGCAAATGTTGGGGGAAGAAAAAAAAAAAAGACAGACAGGAAGAAAAAGAAGTCTGACTCATAAGGAGCTCGTTCCTATTTTGCCAGCTTCCTCAGGCCCCGGATTCATTCTCTTCGCGGCAGCCTCCAGGAGAGTGGAGCGGCTTTGATGACCAATCTCACTGTGCCAAGCTGCCGTTTCACTGAAAAATCAACTCACAATAAAGCAGATTCATAAGAAAAAAATTATCAAATTTATTTTAATGTCTATACACGAGAACCCTCAGAAAATGAAGATTCAACTCCCCAACAGTGTTCGGAAGTTTGTATACCTTTCAGATAAAACAGTTTATGAAGGAGAAAAAGAGGAATTCTGCTGAGAGGCAATAAAAGATTACTAGGGAGGATGAATGGATGGGAAACTAAGATTGACTAGTAAATCTTTCCCTTTGGAATTTAGATGAGTCTGAGCAATGGACATTATCTGCTTAAAAGAGCCTGTTCAGGTGTGGTCACATTTCTAGTCTTTTAGGGAGAAGAAAAGAACAATTTTTCTCCTAGGCAGGTATGGATCTTAGGCAGATGAATAAAGAAACTTCAACAATTCGGGTAGAGTTGATGGTGCTGGTGGGGCAAGGGGAAGGTCAGAGAGACCTTGGGGCTTCTTCAATCAGTCCAGCATGTCAAAAATGCTATATTTTGGGGTAAAATATTTCTAATTTCCTTCAATATCCTATAGAAAGAACTGTGAGTAGGTCAGCATAGAGAGAAGGTAAGATCTATGTTGGAGGTAAGAAGCAAAGAGAACCACTTAGCAGGAGAGGCTTGAGGGAATATGTCTAATTTTGAATATTCATTCAGCATGAGAAGAGGAGCAGAGTTTGGGGAAAGATAAGAAGTTCAAATTTAGACACATGTGCAATTTTCAGATGACAGGTCATTGGGTCTGTAGATCTACAGTTCCAAAATTAAAGATTTTTAAATCATTTGTGAGTAAGTGGTAATCAATGTGATTTCCTAGGAAGAAGAAAATGACACCTATTAGAGATGTGCTCCACATAAGGCAAAAAAAAAAACTCCTTTTTTTTGATACCACCAATAATGTTGCTAGTCCTTGAAAAATCTGATAATATTGTGTAAGGAAATAGAAATTTTAACATTCAAAAATGAAAAACAGATTTTCTTTGTATGCTAAAATTGAAGGAAAAGTAACATGCTTCATCTCTGCTGCAATGGTTAAAGGAAGAACATGAAGTTTAAATGAACCAGCTTTTATCTGAGAACACCACCACAAACACAATAAGTGAAAATGAGACTCCTTATATTCTTTTCATTTAAAAGTTTAAAGGAGGGAGAGAATGGAGAAATAAGTTGTTATATGAGTATACTGCTAGTTCTTTAGGGCTTCTAAAATTCTGATATGCCTTTTTTCCTGTGTTTATAATAATTCTCATCAGAAATGTATCTTACAATAAATTAACATGATTCTTGAAGCCTGACTTAGAGGCATTCAGCTTGAATAGCTTTTTTCATAATTGTTCATGAAGACAATTTCCCTGATTATTTTATGAGAGTTTTAAAACTATGCCAGAAGGATAGAAATGAAATAGAATCTATAACTCTCATTCTCATATTTTAAAGCAAAGCAGTGAAAATGCCATTGTAAGGACAACATAACAAGAAGTAAAAATATTAGATTTTTTAACTGGCCTAAACTCATTAGGCTTAACATTACTAGATTAGCCTGGGAAGTATAATTCAATAAAATATACCATATCTACATGAGCATAATCCCAAGGGATATTTAATCCTGGTCTCCACAGCATTAAAGTAAAAGAGAATCTTAAATGAATCAACAGAAACACTCGTGTGCACACTATTTTTTTGTTTAACCTTTTATAAGTACATGAGCTGGAGGCATATAGTCTCACCGGATCCAGAAACCATTCTGAACTCCTGCCAGAAAAAGTCCTAAAATAAATGAAAGAAACAACATATCATCTTGCATCAGCTCACTATTTTTTCTTCACCGAGCTCTCTTCTCCCTTCTCCCAGGGAATGCTATGTCAGAGTCCAATGGTTAGCATTAGAAATCATGTTCTTTTTTTCTACATATGGCTCATTATATTAATGTACGTATAGTTACTGAAAATTCTACACTTGTCCCCAAGCCTGCATCTGAAAAATGGGGACAAGTTGTTGAGGAGAAGGAAAGGAAAGTTTATTAAGTTGCCAGCAAATAAGGAGGTTGACAGACTCCCATCTCAAAGTACCAATGTCTTTCCTCTGAGCAGAAGCACAGAGCTTTTAAAGGTTCTGATTAATCCCATAATTCCATTTTGGCCAAGACAATCTCATGACTACTGCCCAGACTCATTCCATCTTCCACCAAGACAGTCTTGTGACCTTCACCCAGGCAATTCCCTGAGCCATCTCCTGTGGCACAAAGAACAGAGGACACTCTCCTGCCCCTCCCAACCACCACCCTGAGGCAGAGACGTAGGTTTTAGTTTTCAAAAAGGGTGACGAGTTTTGAAGAGGCGAAAATATTTTTACCCTTTTTCAGGCCATTCTCTCTTTTGTAGTGTCATTTCCACAAGGAAGATAAGGAAAAAAGAAAAGTGATGATGGATTATAAGAAAGAAAGATTTATAAACTGATTATATTCCTTGAGTTCCACATCTCTGTGTGAGGCAGGAGAAAATGGATGGCAATTGTCCAACATGATTATGATGGGTTGAAATTTGGAATAGGTGACATTTTTATTTCTTCAAACTTTGAAAAAACTGTTGAGTTGGCAATCTAGTTCTTGGTTTTTAGTATGCTTTTGGCCAAAGAATGACCAGACACATCAAAAGTAAGGTAAGCATGAAAACAAAGTTTACTGAGAAAGAACAAGATGGGTTTACAGAGCAAGAGCAAGATATGTTCACCACAGATGAAGAATAGGCCTTCTGTCATAATAAGAGGCCCTGGTTATGGTCTGGGGTCCTGTTTCATACTGTTCAAATTGGGCCCTCTGGTTCAGACATCACCATGGAACCATTCTGATGGACAGTTAACAACATGATAATTAGCCTTAGGTTAATCTAGGTCACCTTCCAAATACTACAGTGCCAGGGCTGTCTGGCTCAAGGGAATTCCCTGCATTCTTTTGCAACTTAACAGTGTGTTCCTCCTTCCTCTAGGTGTGGCAATTGCTCAGGGCAGGATTAAGGTGGGGCAGCACCAAGATAGGGTGTCCAGCCTTGTCCTTTTTCCCCCCGGTGGGGCAATTGCTTGAATGATGAGGCACCTGTCTTTGCCCATAGGATAGCCAGAGGTCCCTTACTATTTACCTAACAAAACTACTATTCAAGGAAAAAGGAGACCAGGCGCAGTGGCTCACACCTGTAATCCTAGCACTCTGGGAGGGCCAAGGCTGGAGGATCGCTCAAGGTCAGAAGTTCGAGATCAGCCTGAACAAGGGGGAGACCCCATCTCTACTAAAGATAGAAAGAAATTATCTGGACAACTAAAAATATACAGAAAAAATTAGCCGGGCATGGTGGCGCATGTTTGTAGTCCCATCTACTCAGGAGGCTGAGGCAGGAGGAGCCCAGCAGTTGGAGGCTGCTGTGAGCTAGGCTGACAACACAGCACTCTCGCCCGGGCATCAGAGCAAGACGCTGTCTCCAAAAAAAAAAGGAAAAAGCAGCATGGATTGAAACATGGATGAAAAGTACAGCATAAAAAATATAGAATATTGATAATGATTTTAATAATTGAATGCCTTGAAATCAATCTCTACAAAGGGCTATCAACAGTAATAGTATTGGCACTAGTAATAATCACTAACAATTACTGACAACTTATCTCAGTCTGGCACAATTCAAAGCACTTTACATGTATTATACAACTGGATCCATAAAACATCATAAGAAATAGATAATTTATCACCTTTATTTTACAGATAAAAAAAACAAGGCAAAAACAGTTAAGTAATTTCCCCAAGATTATACAGTTAACTGTCGAGGGAACTACCCAGTGAAGTAGAGCATTCTTTAAAGAATAAAGGAAGTCCTCTATTTCAGATACATGACAGAATAGCTGCCTTTAAAAACTCCTAACACAAAGCACTTGGAAATTACCTATAAAGTATAGCAATCACCATTTTGAAGACACAGCTGAATTCATAAGAAACTAAGAGATACCCCAGAGGCAAAATAAAGGAGCAACTGGAAACATGAATAGTGAGCTTACTCTAAATCCGTGGCTAATCTAAGATAATTTACTGATCTTAGTAAAGCAGTCTTCGATTTTCATGCCATTTATGAGACAAGTAGCAAGACCTTGTGTCTCACATAAGGTGGAGTGTTAGAAATGAACTAATTATGCTATTGGCTGTCTTAGAGGTCTATAGCCTTAGTAAAACTGTAGGCAAGAAAAATACTGTCAGTAAAGGATGAAAACATGGAAATTTTAGCTTTTATGTGGAATCTTACAGTCACATCTGAGCGGAGATTTCTAATTTATACTGTCTATGAGGTCCGGGAGAAAATTAACTTAAAAGAGAAGCATACTGAAGAATCAAAGGCAAATACTGTATTTTCAGAAAAGTGGCACAAAACACCAAGAACAACTGGGATACTTAAAGGAAAAAATATCTCTGTTATAATATGACACAACTACTTAAGGTTACAAAACATTTTAGGAACACTAAGATACCATCAGTGAAAGTCAGCAGAAAGAGTCAATAGATAATTAGGCATCCTATATTGGATAATGTAATTATAAGATTTGGAATATAAAAGAAGTATTTTTAAATATTTAAGCAAATTTAAAATAGAATAAAATTATGAGACCAATAAGATTTTTTAAAAGATAAAGCATATTTTAAATAAATGAATAGTACTTCTAGAAATGAAAATGTTATGATGAAAATAAAGGTACAGATTAAAATCAATGTTTAGAATAAAAAATAGGTTATAAATAACTCAAAAGAAAACTTATGAATTGAAAGATATGTATTAAGAAAATACTGATAATACAGGCCAGAAAAACAATGAGCTGGAAGATAGAAGATATGGATGACAACGAGAAAGTCTAACATAGGTGTAATTTGATTTTGAGAAGAAAATAAGAAAAAGAGATATTCACAAAGATAATGGTAATATTTGCTACTCAGTAATAAGAATACATAGGGGGGAAAAGAAGTCAAACACAAAAGAGTATGTACTATGCAATTTCACTTATATAAAGTTCAAAACTTGGCAAAACTCATCTTTGCTTATAGAATAGAATTCCAGACAGTGTTAACACTTGGGGATAGGTAAAAAATAAAAGGGAACCTGAAAAAGACGTCTAGAGATCTATAAGTACTGTATTTCTGGATTTGTGGGCTAGTTGTATCAATTTGTGTGTTTTGTAAAAATTCATCAGATTGCACACTTAAGAGTATTTTTCTGTATGCAGATTATACATCAATAAAATATTTTTAATAGGTTTAGAATTCTCCAGAATTAATGAAATACACATGTCATCAAGTCCAGGAAGTAAAACAAATCTTAAACAAATTAAATAAAAGAAAATTTGTATCTTGAAACATCATATAAAAACTAAAGAAGAAAAAGGTAAAGAGAAGATCTTAAAAACACCTAAAAAAAAACACAAAGATTATATTTAAAAGAATGCCAGTTAATTAAAAGGATATTTAGCAACAGCAGCAATGGAAGCCAGAAAACAGTCAAACAGTATTTTCAAAGAGCCGAAAGAATATAATTGCAAACTTATAATTATGCACATCACAGTCATCATTTAAAAGGGAAAATAAAATTTAAGATATTTATAAATAAAAACTATAAGTGTTTATCCTCCAAAAACCCCCACTAAATGTATTTTTTAAATGTTTCAAGTGCCAAGGCAGGAGGATTGCTTGGGCTCAGGAGTTTGAGACCAGCCTGAGCAAGAGCGAGACCCTGTCTCTATTAAAAATGAAAATAAATTGGCCAAACAACTAAAAATAGAAAAAATTAGCCAGGCGTGGTGGTACACACTTGTAGTCTCAGTTACCCGGGAGGCTGAGGCAGGAGGATCGCTTGAATCCAGGAGTTTGAGGTTGCTGTGAGCTAGGCTGACGCCACGGCACTCTAGCCCAGGCAAGAGAGTGAGATTCTGTCTCAAAAAAAGAAAAAAAAAATGTTTCAAGAAACAATTTTCATTTTCAGGAAAAAGGAAAATTATCCTAGAAGAAAAATGTGATAAAAAAAGAAACATAAGACTTTAAACAATTTAAGAGCAAATAATCAAAATATACAAACAAAAGCACATATAAAATTTAAAAAACTGAAAAAAAAGGAGCCATGTATAAGGCAGTCAAATATCTGACATAAATGTAGTTCACACCAAAAAGAAATCAGAAAGAAAATGAACAAGAAGCAACATTTGAAGAGATGATACATAAGAATTTTCCAGAACTTAACGAAAAACAACAATCCACATATTCAAGAAGCACTGGAAAATTTAAGCACAATTAAAACAAATAAAACCACACTTAATCTTCTCATAGAAAAATGCCTAAAACAAAAGGAAAGAATCTGAAATAAGACATAAAATTTAAAAAGACATATTATTCAAAGGAACAAAAATCAATTTTACAACTGATTTCTCAAGAGAAATAATGGAATTCAATCAACAATGGAACAAAATCTTCAAAGCACCAAGACAAATAACTACCAACTTACATTTCTATTCTCATAGAAAATATCTTTCTAAAATGAAGAAGAAATAAAGATATTTTTAAACATAACAAAACAACTAAGACAAATTCAAAGAATGTCAGCAGTATACCAGCACAGAAAATATTAAAGCAGAGTCTACTACCAGTATCAAAATAATCCAGGATGGAAACCCAGAGACATCAGAGAAAATAAAGAGCAATAGAATGGGTAAATATGTAAATAAATATAAATTAATATTTATAATATAAATCAATATTTACAAAAAGATAAAGTTTACTTGATTGAAGCCCTGGATGTCATTTGTTGGCAGCTCTCATTTCTAAGGTAATTAACCATTATCTATCATATCTAAACTGCCCACAAAAGTCCTATTCTATACCATATGAGAACCAGAAATTTAATAAGGTGAGTACTGTTTTTGCCTGGAATTTTTTGCTGCCATATTCCTTCCATTAGATAAATCCTCTAAGTTGTTTGCCATGGCTTGAACCAAGCCCAAAATCACTATGAAAGGAGTTTGGGTTTTGCTGCCTGGTACTCGGATTTGTTAAATAACTATATCCTTCAGATAATACCTCATTCCAGCACCAGCAGAGCACAAATGTCGCACTGTGCTTCACAGATAACACCATTCAAATATGACACTTTAACTTGGTTCTGGGAGAATGATCCTACCCATGTCCATGTCATTTACTAATTTTATTTTGATATATAACCAAAGTCTAGGTTTTAAGAATTGTATTCAGGCCAAAATTTATATAATTCTAGGAAGAGAAGAATTTTTTATTCTTCTTTGCCTTTAAAGATGATTTGAAAATACAGGAAACCTAAAACTTCAAAAAGAGAAATTCACTTTTAGGCATATAGTTGCATTTTCCATGTAAATTTGACATTATGTTACTAGATAATTTTCATAACACATTTGTGACAAGAGTCTGAAAAGGTTGATATAAATATATTCCAAATTAAATTTCTGTTCTTGAGGAAACATTTAATTCAGAATATTTAGGAATATAGTAGTTCTCCCTTATCTGCAACAGACACATTGCAAGACATCAAGTGTATGCTTGAAACCACAGGGGTACTAGGAAAAATTTCTTTTTCCTTCTTAACAATTTTACAGATAGATTCATTCTTACCATAGATCTTAGCATTCTCAGTATATGATTTTTTTTCCTTATTAAGTGGAGAATTTTCACCTTTTCACTTCCAGGAAGCACTTACGGCTTCTCTTTGTTGTATCCAAATTGTCATTATCACTACTTTTGTGCTTTGGAGCCATTATTAGGTAACATAAAGGTTACTCGAGCACAAGCACCGTGATACCATGACAACTGATCTGATAACCGAGCCCACTGCTTAGTGGATAATGGGTAAGTAGCATCTACAGGGCAATATCCTGGACAAAGGGATGATTCACTTCTTGGGCAGGACAGAGCAGGATGGTGTGAAATTTCATCACATTACTCAGAACACTGTGCAATTTAAAACTTATGAATTGTTTATTACTGAAATTTTCCATTCAATATTTTTGGACCGTTGTTTGACCTCAGGTAACTGAAACCACTGAAAGTGAAACTGCAGATAAGGGGGACTGCTCCGTATCATCTGTTGTACATCTTTCTATATATTTTTTGAAGTGAATGTATACATTATAAATATATGTGTTATATACACGAAAACCCTCATGTACACACACATGCATATATTAAAGGCAATCTGAATCAAATGTTTCATACCAAAATAGGTGTCGAAAAATGATTAATCCAAATTAGTTTAATGAATGACAAATAGGTAATGCCATTTAAAACAATGAAATATACACAGTGACAATTTCTGCCTATGTTTTTCTTCTCCTACAACTTGTAACACTACTGAGACATTAATGTATTTGCTCTTAAGCAGCATTGGCTACTGCGTGATGAGTAAGAGGTATAGTCTCTCTCTATGGAAGGGGATAGAAATGTCTAACAAAGTTCTTCAGAAATATTTCAGTACTCACTGTCAATTACACAGGGTTGCCAGGCCCTCTGGCATCTCATTTGATGTTTCTTTATTGCAGTTCTTTCTCTGTTCATGGGAATGCCAACATGAATACCAAATTGCTCTATTGCCTAGTCGATGCATGCTGCCAGATTTCAATTTTGTTGTTCCAGATAAAGAGAATGGCTACTTATAATACTGGCTTTAATTGTTCACAAAGCAAGTTCTTCAAGCCCACTTCTAATTCACGTACTTTCAAATGCCCCTTATTAATACTTACTATGGTTATAAAATGTTCTTAGTCTTCTAAATTTATTATATTGCCAAAAAGTGATTTGAATTAATAAGTATGGAAAAATAGACTCGTAAGTCACTTAGTCATGTCAAAAATGATAGTTTGTAAGAGAATTAATTATAATGAAGAGAAAATTTAAGGAGCATCTGGAATTAAAAATTTTTTGGATAATAGATAAGGCCCTTGAGCTTCTTTTCTATGTATATATGTGTATATATACACACACATTTTTAGAAACTGTCTAACCTAAAAGTTACATATATTCTCATTTCTCAGTAGAATACTTTAACCTTTTTGAGAATGATAGTTAAATATTAGGCGAAGGAGAAGTTCCTTGGAATGCACCATTCACTTTCCTAAGGGAATACAGTGAGAGAATGTAACTTTGGCTTCATATTCCCACGGAAACCCCACATACAGAGGTATGGCCCAATCAGAGATTATTGGAAGCCTTAGCTTCAATCTAGATTCCAAAAATTTTACTCATTTCCTCCTTCCACTAATTAATTTATTTATTCATTAATTTATTTATCCACTTAACAAACCATTAATAAGCATGCATTATGGTCCAGAAACTGTGTTGACTATTGCAACCTATAAAAAAAAGCTAAAACATGATTTAAATTTTTGAGGAAGTCACAAGGAGAACCTCTCTATATAAGCAAAAGACTGTGAATAACAGAATGCTATTCTCCCATGGACATTTTTTTATCATTAAATGTATTTCCACTAGAGTATAAGCTTCATCAGGAATTTTGTCTGTCCCTGGCTTCCAGAAAAGTGCCTGGCACATAGTAGCACTCACTAAATATTTGTTTATTTGAATGATCAATGATCAAATTCTAGTTCAAAATTTTTGCCTTTTACATGATGAAACAAAATCCCCAACATAAGTTGAAGTAGGACCTAGGTCTTTCTGATTCTGGGATGTACTTATCTGGGAAGTAAACTCAGGGTAATTTTACATGCTATTATTACTACAGCTGGCTATTCAGGAATATGAAAAATGTGCCATAAAAGTCAATTTTAACAAAGATGGAGAAATACCTGGAGTTAACTCCTCAAGGGCTATGATTGACCAACACACATATGGTAAATAAAGAACCTATGTTTTCAAGGAAGCTCTATATACTTCTAACTTAAAGAAAAATAGAAAAGTGGGCTTCATTTAATAAATAACTTCACATTTTGACACTTTTCCTCCATTATTCTTATTCACTCTAAGATCACTTACAGAATGCTATTTAGTTCACAATAAAAAAAATTCAGCTTAAATGTAGTGTCATATATAGTCTAAAAGAAGAAGCCAGCATTTAAATTATTTTTTGCAATAGTCGGAAATGACCTTAGGTTGTTTGTCTTTTTTATCTCAAACAGTTTTGTGAAATGAATAAGTATTTTTAATTTAACAAAATATCTCAAAAATACATGTAAGAGAAATCTGCTTACCATATGCCATAGTTCTGATTTTTAAGCCTGTAAACATACTTAAAATATGATTTTATAGGCCTGAAGGATATAAAATAATTTATCCACTCTCTGCAGTTATCACACACTGTAAGAATGTAAAACAGTGTTTTCCTCTGGCCATGCAGTGTTGGAGAGTTGAGAATACTAAATATGTAATGTCAAATATGCCAAAATTCTCACAAGTGAAAATTGAGTTAACAATGGATTATGGCAAAAGGGGACATAAAAGAAAAATAACCCTGGCCAAGAAGTTTTCAGAATTCAAAATAAATTCTTCATGCTTAAATGAAATGAAGTAGGTAGAACAATACAGGCTACAAAATACCATAAATAATCCCCAGATTACAAAGAAATATGTTTTTAATTAGATTATATAGACACAGTAATTATTTCTGTGACATCTGTATTCTGGTGTATACTATAGACAGTGTTTCTTATGGAAATTTCATATAATCCTTCTAACAACGTAATTAAGATTAGAGGAAATAATGCATGTAAAATGCTTAAAAGAATGCTGCGCATGTCGTGTTATATAAATGTCAAATGTTACTGTTTTTATTTTTTTATTTTTATTTTTTTAGAGACAAAAAAATTCACCAAGACAAGACTAGCCCTCCAAGAAGTACTCAAAACAGAGCTACACATGGATCAGCACAATAAACACTCACGAATGTTTTTATTTTTATATTAGCATGCATTTCATAGGAATTCTAAGGATGAATAGAGATAATGTCTTTACATCATTTATTTAGGTGTCTGATACATACAGTAAATTCCTCATAAAGTTTAACCTTATTATTGCAATTATTATTATTTCCATTTTGAAAATGATATTGAGACAGAGTCTTCCTTAAAGTGGCACAAGTATTAAACTGAAGCTTCAACATCAAAACTTCCATCACCTGACATCTAGTCCAGTTATCATTTTTCTTTTAACAATTTCTTCCAGTACTTCTATTATTTCATTTTCTTTGAACGTAAAGGGAGATTTACAGTTTACAGTTACTATTCTAGAAATTGAGGAATAGAGCCTAAATATATTTGCTTAATGTGTTCAGGTCCTTATCCAAAAACGATTTTGCTGTCTATTTTGTGCCAGATACTCTTCTAGATGCAGAAGTAAAATGGTAAACAAAAAAACAAAACAAACCAAAAACCCAGTGTTCCTACTCTTTTGGACCTTATCAACTCACAGAGAGGAAGTGTTTCTCAAGGACTTAAGTGGCATAAATGCTGATTTACAATAGCCATCAATGCACAGATGTGTGCATGATATTAGGTTATTAAGCACGAAATGTCTGATTTCCTTAAGTACTAAGTTTGGCAGTTGATATCTCTGCCATTTCTCTTTCAATAGGAAAAATTGATCTAGTTAAAGAGGTCTCTGAAGAAGTGAATACTGGGTTGGCAATTGAAGAAAAGAACTTAGATAGGCTAAGTTGGGGTAAGTTAAGACAAGTATAGCAGGCAGAAGGTAGCAGCCTATGGAAAAAGAAAATTTACATTTAAAAAAAATAAGATTTTAAAGGGCTAGTATAGCTATTCCAAACAATGGGAGAAAGTGTGATACCAAATGGTCTGGAAAAGTATTTAAATAACATGTCATATAAGACTGCATAGAAAATGTCAAGTATTTTATTCTTCATTCTAACAGTTATGAAAAGCCAAAAAAGTGATTTAATGGGGCATAAATAGGAAGAAATCAGATTTTCATTTCAAAAAACATGATTCTGGCTACCATATTTTGGATGTGGAAGTGGATAATAGTAAGTAAGTGTAGGAAGATAAACTTAAAAACTACGTGTGATCCATGTTAGAGTTCATGGTAACTTGGGCCAGTATGATAGGGCTGGAGTTGAAAAGAAGTGAGCAAATCATGAGTGAAATAAAGATAATATCATATCAGTCTAGGAATAGAAGAATCATATTTGTAACTCTTCTGCCTACCTATAATAACTAAAGTCATACACGTGAATGAAATTGCCCAAAGCAAGATTTAGTTGAAAAGAGAAGAGAATATAGGATGAAGCCTAGACGAACTACAAAATTTCACAGTTGGCTACAGAAGAATGTGCTTGCAAAGGAGATAGAAAATAGCTAGAGAGGTTGAAAGTGTCCAGTGACCAGGAAAGATAGCATTCCAAGAAGGAGAGGACATTTAACAAAGCAAAATGTTCATTAGATTTAATGGCAGAAAACTTATAGAAAGAGCTGTTTCAGTGATGTGATACAGAGGGAAGGTGATGAGAGATTATGAAGACATGAAGACAATGAGGAAAGCATGGTTGATCATCATGGGAATAAAAATTTCTTGAAAAACATGTATAATTCAAGACTGTGGTAATTCAAGATAGATTCTGACCAAATAAAGTGGATATTTATGTACACAGAAAAAGTGATACTGCCACATGATAATAACATAAGAAGAGTTTACATTTCACTCCTTCCACCAACATTAGATCAAAGTGATTCTTCATAACATTTTATTTGTTGTGATTTGAATTACTTCAAATTTTGTACACGTAGGTGTTTTAGTAATGTGTCTTATGCCATATCATTTAAAATTTGAAAAAAATGAATTCACCTAAAATCCAACTGAATTATAGAGACAGCACTTTGGAAAATTTGGCAGTGAAAAAAACTAAGAAGAAAGTAGCTAGAGAATATGGTGATCATATGAGGTATGTTTTTAAATTTGAATGTGCATCAACATCAAATATATGTTGTAGACTCCACATCACTCTAAAACTAGGCCTTCAAATTCACCTGCCTTCCTAGTCCTCCCTTAGTACAGTGTTAATCAGCATACTAAGTTGCTTCTTTGATTTGAAGTCAATGGCAATATTTTCTCTCTAATTCTAAGCACATTGTAGACAATAATTAAATGCTTAGTAACTAAGCAACTGCTGGGTAAAAGGAGGGAATAGTATCTTTTTTTAACAGAAAAATTGAGGGTAGTTAAGATTGTCTTATAATAATTTTTAAAACATAAATCAAGTTGAGTCTTGGCTTACGTAGGTATGCCTAAAATTCAACCAGAGATATTTCCTTACAAAAACAATGAAATATACGAAAGAAACACCATGATCAAGTGGGATTTATCTTTGGTATGCAAGGATAGTTAAACACATGCAAATCAATAAATGTTATACACCACATTAACGGAATAAAGGATAAAAATCACATGATCATCTCAATGGATGCAGAAAAAGCATTTGACAAAATTCAATGTTCTTTCATGATGAAAACTCTCAACAAATTTAATATAGAAGGAATGTATCTCAATATAATAAAGGTAATATATGAAAATCACATATCTAATATTATACTCAATAGTGAAATGCTTAAAATTTTCCTCTAAGATTATGAACAAGACAATGACGTCTAGTCTTGCCATTTTTACTCAACATATTACTGGAAGTCCTAGCTAGGGCAATTAGGTAAGAAAAGGAAATAAAAAAAAAAGTTAAATTGTCTCTGCATACAAATAGTATGATCTTATATATAGAAAACCCTAAAGATTCCACCGAAAACCTGTTAAAACTAATAAAGAAATTCAGTAAAGTCGCAGAAATCAAATTGAACATACAAAAATTAGTTTCAGTATGTATATTGATAGCAAAATATCAAAAAGTTAAGAAATGAAGCCCATTTTCAATAGCATCAGAAAAGATAAAATATTTAGGAATAAGTTTAACCAAGCAGGTGGAAGATTTGTACACTGGAAACTATAAGAAATTGGTGAAAAAAATTGAAGGAGACACAAATAAATGGAAATATATGAATGTGTATGGATTAGAAGAATTAATGTTGGTAAAATATTTGTGCTACCCAAAGTGATCTACAGATTCAATGCAATCCCTACCAAAATTCCAATGACATTTTTCTCAGAAATAGAAAAAAAAATCCTAAAATTGGTATGGAACCACAAAATACCATAAATGGCCAAAGCAATCTTGAATAGAAAGAAAAACACTGTCAGCATCATACTTTCTGATTTCAAACTGTATTAGAAAGCTATAGTAACCAAAACAATATTGTACTGGCATAAAAACAGACACATAGATCAATGAAATAGAATAGAGAGCCCAGAAATAAAACCACATATATTAAGAAACAATGGTGATATAGCACCTCTTGTATACTCCTGCATAGAGCTGGAACACATTCTACTAAGTGAGATATCCCAAGAATGGAAAGACAAGCACCACATGTACTCACCATCAAATTGGTATTAACTGATCAACACATAAGTGCACATATGAGAATAATATCTATTGGATGTTGGGCAGGGAGGAAGGGGGAGGGGAGGAGGAGGGGACAGGTATGTGCATTCACAAAGAGTGCAATGCGCACCATCGGAGGGATGAACACACTTGAAACTCCAACTTGGGGGGGGGCAAGGGCAACATACGTAACCTAAACATCTGTACCCCCATAATATGCTGAAATAAAAAAAAAAGAAAAAATCCCATTTACGATAGCATCAAAAATGATTTGGGATAAATTTAACCAAGGGTGTGAAAGATCTGTACACTGAAAACTATAAAACATTGATGAAAGAATTGAAGAAGACACAAATAAATGGAAA
>CAUYSK010046600.1:0-28044 GCA_963575035.1 Avahi laniger
GGTTGAGATGGGAGAATCTCTTGAGGCCAGGAGATTGAGACCAGCCTGGGCAATGTAATGAGCCCCCATCTCTACAAAAAATTTTTGTAAAAATTAGCCAGGTTGGGAGGCTGAGGCAGTAGGATTGCTTGAGCCCAGGAGCCCAGGAGTGTGAGGTTGCTATGAGCTAGGCTGGCCACGGCACTCACTGTAGCCAGGGCAATAAAGTGAGACTCTGTCTCAAAAAAAAAAAAAAAATAAGCTTATAGGCCCTCCCTAGTTTCCACATCCTTAACTGATATGGACATGTACGTACTTCTCTTCCCTTTGTTCCTCTCGGTCTATCAAGCTAATTTCATATGGCATTGAGCACATTTGGGGAAAACCTTACGGCGTTTTTTTCTTAAGTTACAGAGTTTTGATATTTGTTTATGCTATGTTTACCGGTTCTTGAACTTTAAGAAAATCTTCATCTTTAACGGAATTAATATATTTGTTACACACAAAGACTGAATCAATCTTGTTTCTCCAAAAATTTTCCTTAGGAGTCTCTCCTGCTAGATATCTTGAAAGGTACTCTGAGCACAGAGGAGGAGGCATAACCACCAAGCCCATGTGGATGTGCTTCTTCAGGAAGCAGAGTGGCCGGAGGAACCCTGCCCAGGACTCTGTTGTGGGGAAGAGAGAGGGTGCTATACCCATTTCAAGAAGAGAGGGTCTTTGGGAGAAATAAGAATTCTGGCAATTCGAATTTCTTCAGAGAGGGAGAATGTCATTCTTGTTATCTAATGTCAAAATTATATATGTAGAAAAACTACACTCAAGGTTAAAACAAGAAAATTTAGAAAGACTCCTCTAAGAGCAAAAAGCAGAAAAGGCCCTAGACTGTATGCCTAATACATGGAGAACTTTTAACATGATCCTAAGACCTCACTGTCTTCAAGTTGATACATAAAAGTTTCCATCACATCCAAGACCAAAAGACCGTCTCGCTAATTTGGAGAGCCAAATTAGAAATCCTTCTGATAAAAAATAAAAGAGAAAGGCTAAGGCATTTGGCAAAGCACCCTATCTGTGCTTGTAGGAGAACTGGAACCCTGAATTGCAAAAGGAAAATGGGACATAAAACCATTTGGTAGAGACTGAGGTCAATCTGACCAGGGGAGTGACTGGGTACTTAGAGTCCTCTAGGAGACCCAACACCTGTGGATGACCAGTGGGGGACAGGGATGGGGAGTCTCCAGGCCCCTGCCCAGCCAGTTCCTGCTCTTTGAGCAGCTCAGAAGCCTGCAGCTGTCTCCTGGAGCACTGTTGGTTTACAGCAACTGCCTGTTTGGAGAAGCTTTGTCACTGCTCCTTTCCTCTTGGGAAAATATTGATCCCTCTCTTGTTTCTTCTTTGGTCCCAGTGATTTCACTGTAACTCAGCTACCCCTTTCCAGCATCCCTTGCTTGGTCAGTGGTGTCACTGTCTTCCTCGGACCTCAGATTCCTCATGCCCCTGAAACTTCATCTACTTTTTTTTTTTTTCTTTTGAAAAAGGGTCTCACTTTGTCGCCTGGGCTAGAGTACAGTGACATCATCATAGCTCACTGCAACCTCAAACTCCTGGGCTCAAGCAATCCTCCTGCCTCACCCTCCTGAGTAGCTGGGACTACAGGTGCATGCCACCACGTCTGGCTAATTTTTCTATTTTTTTTGTAGAGATGGGGTCTCGCCATGTTGCTCAGGCTGGTCTCAAACTCCTGGCAATAAGAGATCCTCCCTCCTCAGCCTCCCAAAGTGCTAGGATCACAGGTGTGAACCACCACACCTGGCTTATCATCTACTTCTGCCATTTCTTTCTATATATTATCTCTTTTATCTTCTCTTGTTGCTTCCATAAACACCATAATCTAAATTTTGTACTCATGCCTGGGTTATTGTAACAACCTCCTACCTGTTTCCTAACTTGGAGAAACAGCTTTCCCAGCGCCCATTTGTCATGAGACACCTGCAGTTGTGATTGTTTATCAAACCCAGGTGTTTTGGTTGCTTTGCTTTTGGTCTGCACCATTCTTGGCCACCATCAGTTCTCTCCCAGAGCCATGCACACGCCCTTATTCCTTCAGTCAGCAAAGATTTGCCGAGTGCCTGTGAGGTACCAAGTACTGCCTATTTTCATCTGATCATTCTTTTTCCAAGCGTTTCCTTAGCATTTATGTACTCATTTTGCATTGTATTATTTTTTTCTATTTGCATATTACATATGACTTGTTTGTTGTGTATGTCTTTTAGTCCTGCGTTTGAGAAAGGGTCATGATTATTTGGGATGTGCTCACTGTGAGAGATACTAGGTGTATCCAAATAGCTCACATGCCATGGGTTGGCCTAACCCTGTTACTGACATAGAACTTGGCTTCTTTTCATAGGGATGAAGTCAATAAAGCGTATCGAAAACTTGCTGTGCTTCTTCACCCTGACAAATGTGTAGCGCCTGGAAGTGAAGATGCCTTCAAAGCAGTTGTGAATGCCCGGACAGCCCTGCTGAAAAACATCAAGTAGAAAGTAGAGGAAAAGAAAGAAGTGTGGGACTGGAGCGCACGCAGACTCTCCCTAAAGGTGAAATAGCCAACGTGGAGTTTTCCTTCACATAAGCTCACTGCTCTTTCACTCCTGTGTTGTCATTTGAAAATCAGTATTTCAGGTGCCTGTTCCCATTTCCTGGACGTCTTACTGGGATGACTTGCCTTTGTATGAAGCGAAGAGAACCGAGAGTCTCTTGTACACTATACTTAATTTCATATTTCTAGATCATCTGAATTGTTTTCTCATTCATTTGTAAGCTTGTAATTTATAGCATCCGTTAGGCATTTCACCTGGGAAAGTCCCCAAGGTTTCTGGATGGAGGGTGGAAGGACAGGCGGAACCTTTCACTTTTTTCTTTTTTAAAAAATTCATCATGAGAGGAGGAAATAACAAAAAATGAAGCAGACAACATCAGAACCACTGAAAGTTTGGTGTGACCTTATAAGCAAGTTGCTGCTTTTACAATGATTTCCTTAGGTGGTATTTTAACCATCATCTATGATGAATGAATCTCAGCAGCCCTTTGGAAGTTGTGAAGTGAGGCGATACAATTCTGAATTGAGTCTCTCTTTTATGACAGTCACTCTATTCTTCTTCAACCACCAGGGGGAGAGACAAGCCAGTCCTGAGAGAGGAAAGGCAGTGGCAGCCGCAAAGTCTGGGTCCACTGGCTGCTGCTCATCCTTGCCAGAGAAACGGTTGCTGGTAGCGGGAGGCAGCGCTGTGCCCCTGGGAATGAGGAATTGGGCCCTGGGATGGAAGTACTTGCAGGTCATACCTGGAGGTTCCTAGCTCGGGGCAAGTCTGATGCACCAGGAGAGTCGCTGTGGGAGGCTTACTGCTTTTCTTATCCTTCCTCATCTGCCGCAGGCAGGCGGGAAAGGCAGGGCTGCTGCTGAAAAGTCTGGCCTCTCATTGCTTCTTCACCAGTGTTACTTTCTCTTTCCCCCCATTCTTCCCTTCCCCTCTCATCTTTTTACACCCCACATCTGCCATCATTTCTCTCTTTCGAATCCCTGGCTCCTGGCCATGCCTCCTCCATCTTCCTTTCCAAGCCTTGACCTGGGCCTGGTTGAGCAGAGACAAGTGTGGATCCTTTGGATAGTGGTGGGGGAAGATCTCAGGGCCTGTGTCCGAAGGAATCTTTAATTTTTGCTTGGGCTGCAAATTTCTGAAGAGTAATCTTTTTAAACTACAGATTATAAAATACATTCTCTGGCCATAGTCTGCTCCTCAGTCTACAAGGAGCATCAGGACTGGCGTTTCTTGTAGCCCTTCTAGAACTAGCCTCACTACTTGGCTTATTACATCATCACTCTTGACACATTACTCATATTTTTAGCTGTATCCACACTGCACTTATTGGGGCTTTAAAGTATATAAAATGTTACTGTGTGTCCTGGGAATTTAAAAAGCTATCCCATATTGATTGCTTACAGCATCTACCTTACCACCTAAGAAGAAAAGCCACTTTCTCATACTCCAAGCCCACTGCAGTCTTCTGGTTGTTACCTCTGCCAAAGCAGCTTCACCTGTGTGACTGTACTTAGGCAGCATTGCGCTTGTCGTCAGGAAACCAGACCATTGTTTTACAGTATACGTTTTCATCTTGATGATGAAAATGCTTTCTTTCCCGAACTGAGATCTATAATTTCTTGTGAGATTTTCCTCTGCCTTTGAATTAGCCTCTGGGACTGGAGAACTCCAACCCAGAGTTCTTCTGGACCTAAATCCTTTAGCTTAAGGAAGGCCTTCATCATGCCTAACGGATTCAAACATGATCATGCATGGCAGTGTCAGCACAAATTGACATGACAGCTGAGTACGTGGATAAAAGCTGATGCCAGTTTTCATCACTGTTATGAATACTCGATTGGTCACCTCGTTCAGCTTATTGTGCAGATGCACAATTACAGCAGATTCTCCATGAAGTGCTTCCATTCATATCCTCATGAATGACTTGGTGAAATTTAGCCCTGGCTTGATGCTTAGGCCTTGGGATTCAGTTTCCAACACCTTCATTATTAACAGTAAGGATGGCCATATACTACTTCATTTATGTAAAAGGAACAAAATAAGAAAGGTTTTAAGGTCCTAGAATTTTTCTGATTTCCATAATCCTTCTGCAGAATATTAAGAAATAACAGAGCATGATCTGCAATGGAAAGTTTTTTTGGTACTAACTTCATGCAAAATTTAAAGACTTCTATGAATTAATGTAAATTCTTGGTGCAAATGTGTGCTTTGTAGTTCAGCGTTATTAAAAATTCTTCAGCCAGTTAGGATTGCAAAATGCATCACTAAAAGTAACAATTAACAGAATAATTTCAATGGCTAAAAAAATTTTTTATGGAGAATCTTGTTTTTCAAAAAAGAACAAAAGTTTGAAGAGCTATTATTAAAGAAAAGCCATGTCTTCCACATCTGAGTCACCAAGAAGTAACACTTTTTAAACTTGTTAGAAATCCCTAGAGGCATTTCAAATTAATCGCCTAACCTACCTAAGCACTTTAAAATACAGCCTCCTTTTGTTCCTCTGTTCCCCTTTCTGTGTCTCCTTTTGGATTGATATTCTCAACTGTTAATATTTCTTTTCCTTGAGAATTGTCATTTTATTTCTTCATATAAATGTGTCCTTGATTTTATTATTCTTTTAATTTAAAAGTCCAGCCTTGGGGGCCATTGTGTTGCTACCCAAGATAAACCACTGTAATTCCATAGATTGCACACCATTCTTTAAGACTTACATTTACCTCAGGAAACTTACTCTAATATGTTCTCATATATTGAATTCTCAACTGGTAAATACTTCTCTATACCTATAAACTAGCACCTAATTCACTGTTAGTTAAATGAGCCATAGACACGGCAGCTAAATTTCTGAAGGGTCGCCAGAGTGGTAAGCAGCAGCCCTGCAAGCTCTGAATCAGTGAAATAAAAAAAAAGTAGCTGTTCCCCATAGAACAATGACAGCGTCACAGGGAGGAGGGAGGTATATCAGTCTCTAGTTAGAAAGGGTGGAACCATAGCTGTAAGCAGTGTGCATGTTGCCTTTGAGGGTGACAGTGCCCTTCTTACAAGTAATTCCAGTAGGTTTGGGAATGTTGCCTCCTTCACCACTGAACCCCATGGAGCTCACTTTGTGTCTGCCAATGTTTTTTGTAAAACTGAAAATGAATTTAGCTGCAAAATATAGCTAACCATTGCAAGCTTTGCAAACTGGAGAGGTTTATCCTTCTCATAATTGGTATTTAGCAAATTGTAAGATGCAGTTAATACTGTTTGTACATTGTTTTTTCCATTGAACTTTCCTAGAGAAGACAAAAGCTTACATTTGTGACGTGGGTAAGTTAGATTGTGTCTAACGAGCAGTGCAATATTAAGCTGTGCAATAAAGGCCCTGTTGGCGAGATGACGACTTTTGCTGGAAAGCTGGACCGTTTTGGTTAGCTTCCTGCATTAATTGCTCCCTGGGCATTCTTTCCCTTTGGGTGTGAACGCAGAGGCTATAAAATGAACCCTTTGCTCTTACAAGGTAATTTACATATTTGCTTTCTGTTTAAATAACTGAAAATGTTAAATCTACCAGTTGTTTATGTCTTCTATACAGAGTGTCATATGTATTTAAGTTGTGTATTTTTATAAAGTAAAGCCAAATATCAAACACTGATCTGTGGGCTGCACTTATTTGTTGAAACACTGGTCTCTAATGGAAAACATACTAGGCTAGAAGTCAATCCAGTTCCTCATCAACTGTGAGCCTCGGTGAGACATCTTGCTTTAGTTTCCAGTCAGTAGAATGGAGGAAATTTTATTCATCAGTTCATGGCTATTCTAACTTTATTAAGTTTTGATAAAAGTGTTTTGATCCCTTAAAGAAAGATACTGATACTATGTTTGCCTTTGTAAGTCAGACAAAATTGTTGTTAACTCATTTTAATAGTGCATATTTTGGCTAATAAATTCAGTTAACCTGGTCCCTGGACCACAAGAACCCTTAATTCACAGGACGGTTATCACCCTGGGATATGAAAGGGAAAGTCTTCTAGGGCCAGTCCACAGCAGGCCGCCTATCTCTGAAGGCTGAAAATTAGAGCTTTACTTTGCATTGTCAATGACAGACACTGTGCATGACAAACATTGATTGTTTTATCTGCCCAGCCCGCCTCTCTCCTCAGAGTAGTCCACTCCTCTTTTGGGGAACTGCTCTAGCCCTCCATCCTGCTAACATGTCCTAAAGGGGAAACATGCTCAAAATGTTCAAAACCTTATAGGACCCATCCTTCTTCCCTGGCCACAGATACCAGTCCACAGGACGGGAATGTGACCCAAGCTCAATCAGCGTCCCTCCCTGGGAAGGAGCTAGGAAGGCAGATTTCCTCCCAGGAGAGGAAAACAGGAGGAGTCTTGCCTATGTGGCAGCCTTGATTCCAAACTCGTGGAAACAAATTGAGAGAGTGAAGCAGGCACTCAGAGAGTGGCAGAGTCCTGATGGATTTAAGCCTTTTCCTCTAGTCCTTGAGGGGTGGCTCCTGAACTGGGTGTTCATCAAGATCATCAGCCACCCCAGAATCCTTCCAGTGAATTACCCCCTTGTTTACTGCTTAAGTTGGTTGGAGTCTGCTTTCTGTTACTTGCAGCTAAGAGAGTGTTAGAACATAATAGCCATCAAGGATTGTCAGTGGGATGAGAAAGCTGTGGTCCATAGACTGGTCTAACATTTGGTAAGTATATTATAACATTTTACATATTAAAGTATATCCAATTACTTGGTGTTTCTCACCTGGAGTCTTTAGTTGTGTTATAAACCAATAACCAATTGTAAATGGAAAAGAAAAAATGGGGCCAGGCGCGGTGGCTCACACCTGTAATCCTAGCTCTCTGGGAGGCCGAGGCCGGTGGATTGTTTGAGCTCAGGAGTTCGAGACCAGCCTGAGCAAGAGCGAGACCCCTTCTCTACTAAAAATAGAAAGAAATTAATTGGACAACTAAAAATACATAGAAAAAATTAGCTGGGCATGGTGGTGCATGCCTGTAGTACCAGCTACTCGGGAGGCTGAGGCAGAAGGCTCGCTTGAGCCCAGGAGTTTGAGGTTGCTGTGAGCTAGGATGACGCCACTGCACTCTAGCCCAGGCAACAGAGTGAGACTCTGTCTCAAAAAAAAAAAAAAAGAAAAGAAAAAATGGGCTTATTCAGTTTCCTTCAGAGTCAATTTAAGATGCAAAATTGTTATCTTGCTTTTTCATTTCCAGTTGATCCTTTGCCTGTCAGGGGTGCCTCTAGTTTCTTAAATTTTTAATCAAACTTTATTGTTAAAATATTCATTCCCCATTTATTTACTGAGCACTACTATGTGTCAGGTCTTGTTCTAGGCACTGGAGATACAACAGAGCACAGAACTGACAAAAATCACTGCCATATGGATCTTACATTCTAGTGTCATTTTTTAAAAATTTGGGTTTTAAAGAGAATTCTAGGCCTGATGCAATGGCTCATACCTGTAATCCCAGCACTTTGGGAGGCTAAGGCAAGAGGATCCCTTGAGGCCAGATGTTTGAGATCAGCCTGGGCAACATAGGGAGACCCCACCTCTATGAAAAAAAATTAGCTGAACATAGTAGCATGTGCCTGTAGTCCCAGCTACTCAGGAGGCTGAGCCTGGAGGATCACTTGAGCCCAGGAGTTCAAGGCTGCAGTGAGCTAGGATCATGCTACTGCACTCTGGCTTGGGCAACAGCGCAAGACCCTGTCTCAAAAATAAAAATAAAGAGTTCTTTTCTTTAGGTTTTATTTGCTATAGGTTTATTTCTGAAGAAGCAAGTTTGCATTTTTGAAAATTCTTCAAGATATGCAATTTCATAATTAATACTCTTATTGCTACTACATACTGAACATCATATAGGTTGTTAAAATGCTGTATGTATTCTTTTTGAAGACTCAACCATTATCATTATGCAAAACTCATTCTTTGTGTTGTCCTGAAGGAAATAGTTCTAGCCTTTAGTTAGGAGTTTCTTTATATAAAAATTTTTATATTTATAATAAAAATATTAATGTATTCTTCAAAGCAGTTGATAAATTTGTGTTTGTTTTGAGGGAAAATGTATAAAATCTAAGTTTGTTTTAGTTATACAAAGAGTGTGCACCTAAAATATCACCAAGTTAAAATTCTGATCAGTTGACTATTCTAAAGGATGCTATGACTTTAAGAAAATTTCTCCCTGCGTCCAAAACAATTAGTTGTTAGTGATATTTATAAAATCAGCAGGTGCAGCCCAGGAAAGCATTTGTATTAGGGAAGAGAAAGTAAAAATCTGCTATGACAGAGAAATTGAGAGGGTCTGGTCTTATGTCCTCAGATGTCAGGATGTCAACATTCTGCTGGTTTCAGAGTCTAAGAGAATGAAAGGTTAATTGAATAAATATTGAAGAAAGCAAGCATCTTAGTGGGTCAAAAGGAAAATAAAAGAAAGAATAAACTGTCTCCATTCTGATTAGCAGAGAGCAAATAGAAAAGCTCCAAGTCAGCGGTTATCAAATGTTTTTTTAGTGACAGAACCCTATATTCTCTATATTTCTTTTTTGTTTGTTTTGTTTTGTTTTTTAGGCTTTTAAAGATCTAAAATCACCTTTTTGAGGGGTAGGAGGATAGAGGTGGGATGTTGGTATTGTGCTGGCCAGCAGAACCTTGGCAAGTGACAGATTGACAAATTGAGAAAGCAGGGATACAGGGCCTCACACAAATCAAAATACTAAGTGTAAGCTTGCCCGTAATCACCTACCTCATGCTCGTTCCATCCTGAACCAAAATACTGACACTTTTGGTTAAGCTCAGAAAACTGAGCATGGAGTTAAGTCATCATTCCCAGCCTTGAACATACAGAACCAACATTTACAGTGTTTATGTATTTAATATTTATTATAAACAACCACCTCTTACCCCATGGTTGCTATTGGCCAAGCTTTATCTAGATTATTCTCATTTAATTTTTGTTAGGATCTAAAGGCTGTATATAATATCTATTTTACAAATGAGAATGCTAAGGCTCAGAGACGTTAAGTGGAGCCAGGATCAAATCTCATTACTGTTTAGTTCTATACTTTTAAGCATCTGGCTACCCCATCTCTCTAAAAGTCCTATTTTGTTCAAACGTGAGCAGCATTCCCCTCCACAGAAAAACTGAACAAACTGCAACCACAGCGGAAGCAGAACAGAAACCGCCAAGATGGCATTATATTTTCAGTAAACTCCAACATGGGACCCCGTATATAAAACAGTTATAAGCAACATTTCATTAGGATAAATTTATAAGTTCACACTGATAACATCACTTATAAAAGCAAGCTAACGGGCAGTTCTGCCTCCTGAGGAAGATGGCAGAGTTTATATCCGAAGATGATATATCCCCACGCTACTCTGTCCTGCTCACAGGCGCTGCTGGAGGAGAACACCTTGCCCAAGAAAGTGAATCGAGTTCAGGAAAACTGTGGGTTAAGAGCTCCCGCTGGGCGTCTGTGCTGAGGGTCATGCTGGGTAGGGACTCTATTTAATGAGGCATCCTGATGAGGTTTTAGACATCAGGGAAAATACTGTGACCTTGTGTCGTGAGGCAGAGCTGAGCCGCTTTTGGTTAGAAATGAACAAGACTTCTAGATTGGGTGGGGGCTGCCCAAAAAAAGAGGAAGACAGACTTGATAAGATGGAGTGGGAGGCTGGGCTCCTGAGAAGAACAGTTAGAAAGACAGCAGATAGTAGAAATCATTAGATATTAAATAACCTTAGAAAGATAGCCAAAGACATGTTCCCAGTGATAGAAACAACCAGATTTTAAGAACATGGATGTCTTTTATTTTTATAATGTTATTCCAATTTTATGGATGAGTGATTGTCTCTAGGGAGCGCAGTTTAGGTTGGCGGGGGGCAGGGGGGGGCGGTGTCAGGATGGCTTCTCTTTTTGCCCTATTCCTGCCTATATCATTTGAGTTTAACCAGTGAATGTCAACTACAGCACTTTGATCATCTCAAAGGATGTATAAAACCAAAACTAAAAAGCACCAGTTTAGAAAACAAAGCAACAAAAAAACTCACTCTGAAGCTGTGTAGTAGCTCTAGGCTATAATTAAAACTTGCTTCTTTACATTAGTAGAAATTTCAGACTAAAGGGGAAAAAAACTTTTAGTCCCTTAAAAGTTTTTTGGAAAGTGAACATAGCAAATCAGTGCGCTCTGGCTGGAGTTTCATATCCACTTAACGTAGTTACATATCCGTAAACTCGCTCTCGTGTAACACGGAAGCAGTAGAATTGAAATGAGAAGACTTGGGATAAAATCTCTCTCCCGTTAATTAACGGAGCAGCCTCGGGCAAGCAGATTCACCTTCTGAGGTTAGGTTTCCTCTATTATTAGGTGAGGCCATTTGGTTAAATAATGCATAAGGTCCTTCCTAAAAGCTATTATTTTATGAAATTTTACAAAGACAATAAAAACTAGGTCCTCAAGACCTCTTGCATATAATTCTACTGCATCCCCCCCACCCAAAAAAGAGAAAAAAACAAAAAAATTATTTAATAAATTATGTTTTTCCTAAAGTTTAAAATAATGGGCATTGTTAAACCATCTTTTTTGGGGGGGTGGGGGCAGGATCTTACTCTGTCACCCAAGCTGGCCTCAACTCCTGGTCTCAAATGATCCTCCCATCTCAGCCTCCCAAGTAGGTGGGACTAAGGTGTATGCCACCACACCCAGCTGAACTTTCTTTTTTTTTTTTTTTTTGAGACAAAGTCTCACTCTTTTGCCCGGGCTAGAGTGCTGTGGTGTCAGCCTAGCTCACAGCAACCTCAAACTCCTGGACTTAAGCGATCCTCCTGCCTCAGCCTCCCAAGTAGCTGGGACTACAGGTGTGCGCCACTATGCCCAGCTAATTTATATATATATATATATTTTTTTTTTTTTTTTTTTTAGTTGTCCACCTAATTTCTTTCTATTTTTAGTAGAGATGGGTTCTTGCTCTTGCTCAGGCTGGTCTCAAACTCCTGAGCTCAAGCAATCTGCCCGCCTCGGCCTCCCAGAGTGCTAGGATTGCAGGCGTGAGCCACCGCGCCCGGCCTGAACCTTTTAATTAAAGAACACCCTTAAATTCTTACTACATGAAATTGTGATAATGGTATCTGATTTTCCGAAAGTTTGAAATTTTTAGTATCGAGTCCACGAGACTTAGATGTTCAAAAACATCCTTTATTCTTATAAAATGGGAGTTGTCTTGGCTCCCCAAGCTCACATTTTCACCACGGATTAGAAAACTTAAAATTTGCCTCTTAAAGTAAATTAGTCACTTCTGGGTTTAAGCACAATCAACTCAAGATCAAAACTCGACGAATGCAAAATCCCCTCCTTCTCACACTTTTCCTCTTCCCAGGGGAGATCTAGAGTTGGGGCGGGGCTGCCTTGACGCTCATCCTGGCCAGCAGAAGTGTTCTGTCCACTTGTGTCCCCTACCCTCGTGGCCTTGGCTGCCCTCTGGCTGGTTCCACTTGTCGTGATCTGCTGCCGATGTCACTGGTCCCTCCGTGGCCTCCAGGCTTGAGGTCCAAGCACTAGTCCTCCGGGTCGTCCAGGCTGGCCCCAGGCCCCTCCTGCTCTGTGCCCTGCCCACCTGGAGGGCGGGTAACTCTGGCCCCTTCCCCAACCCAGCCTCGAGGCCCCTAAGGCCCCTGTTCCAGCCATCACCACCGTAGGACTCTTGTGCCACGTCAGACCCAAGTTCACGCCAGGCTTCCCTTGCAATTGCAACCTCCCAAGCTACCTTGACGTTTCCCATGAGGCCCGAGGAGTTACTGGAGTGCTGGGAAACTGGCCCCCAGGAAGGGCGGTGGGGAAGCCCTGAACTGTAGCTTTTGCCCGATTTCCATGGTGTAAATACTCTCACTGCGGTCATTTTTAAGTCGGGAAGAGATACTCCAGCCAATAAACTGTCACAAGTTATGACAACAAAGTCCGGCCTGGTGCTGTGTTGACCCCAGGAAAGGGTGCGAGTGGGTGGGGCTCTTATACAGCCTCCAGTACCTGAGCCTTCCTCACGCCCCTCAGGACCCCAGTCTCCAATCTCATCTCCTCGACTAGATTGTTAGCTCTCGGGGCAGGGATGACGTCTCAAAGTCTCATCTCTCATAGGACTCCTCACAGTGAGGCACTCACTAAGTCTGTTGATTGATAAAGACTAAAGACTCTTAAAATCACACTCTGCTTTCACTATTAGAGGCATAAAGGTGACTCACTTTTTGTGATTTTCCCTATAGACCAGATGAAGTTACCAAAGCTCCTCAATCTTGCACCAGTCACTTTGGGAGGCCGAGACAGGAGGATGGCTTGAGCCCAGGAGCTCGAGACCAGCCCGAGCAACATAGTGAGACCCCCATCTCTACAAAAAAAATTTTTTTAAAGTAGCTGGGCATGGTGGCACATACCTACAGTCCCAGCTACTGAGGCAGGAGATCGCTTGATCCAGGAGTTTGAGGCTGCAGTGAGCTATGATGATGCCACTACACTCCAGTCTGGGCGGTAGAGCAGACTGTGTTTAAAAAAAATTTTTTTTTAAAATCTTGCACCATAGAGTATACCCACCATATTGCCAGGAAATGCTTAATGAAACAGGGTTTGGGCTTTCATAAAATGTATTTACTAGGATAGAGTCAATGGAAATCAAACTAATTTATGTCATGATTTAAAGCACTAGGCAGGAAGACCTGATAATTCACCAGCAGCCTCAATCGACGTCATCGGTTGGTATGAAGTCTTTGGTAGTCTTTATAACCCAAAGAGACAAGCTTCATTTTCAAAAGCATAGGATGCTTTGCAGCAGGACTTACTGAGCACCTACAATCTGCAAAGCACAGCAGCGCTTCAGGAACAGAGGAAATGTGCAGGACAGTGATTCTCAAAGCGGGATCCCAGCACCAGCTGCCTCCGCGTCACCTGGGGGCTCGTTAGAAATGCACCCAGGACTATTGAATCAGATTCTCGGGGCTCCAGCAATCTGTATTTGAACAAGCCCACAAGACAATTCTGATGCACTGTAATGTTTGAGAACCCCTGGTACAGGACACATTCTCTGCTCTCAAAGAACACATAATTTATTGTCCCCTGAAGTCCCTCCACTAAGTCTCTTTCCTGCTCAAGTTGGACAAGCAACAGGAAAGAACACGTGTTTTATAGTGAGAAGGTCCTGGGTTCAATATCTGGCTTTGACCTTCAAAGCTGAGGGACCCTGGGCAGCCTTTGCACTTCCCCAGGCCTCTGTTCTCTTATCAACAAACCTCTGAGGGGTCCCTCTGACCTGCAAGCCCCTCCCAGCTCTGGCACTCCGCAGGTCTGCGGGTTTCTCTCGCTTCATTCCTTTCCCTTCCTTTTTCCAGCCTTGGGCTCTGCCTCTACCTCTGGAGTGGTCTTCGTGCATGCCTTCCAGGACGGCAGGCAGGGGCGCCATTTAACTCCGGGTTTTCAGATGGATCTGGATGTATAGCTCGGTGGCTCTGGGCAGCCCCCACCCCCTGGCATATCCGCGTGTTCATTCCACCCTGACACTTGTCACATCACTGCTCCCGAGGGAGCAGCCGCAGCTCTGCAGCACCCCGTGCTAAGACACTGTGACTGTTACATCGGGACCCAGCTGTCAAAAAGAGGACAACTTCTTTTTCCCCCTCCTCGAATGCCTACTTTTTGCAGCCCTCTGTTGCCTACAGGATAAAGTCCAAGTTCCTGCCATGTATTGAGCACTTAATATAGACCAAGTACTTCCTAAGCTATTAAAAAGGATTTCATTTGAATCTCGCAGTAACCCATTAGGATACATATTTTATCCCTGTACTATGGATAAGGAAATGTGCTTAGAGAGGTTAATTAAATCGCCTAAGACTACCACAGTGGTTGCATTAATAGTTCACCAAAGAGAGGCCACCCAGAACCTCAGAATGTGACCTTATCTGGGACAGGGTCTTTGCAGGTGTGATGAAGGTAAGATCTTAGATGAGATCATCCTGGATCAAGGTGAGCCCTAAACCCAATGACAGGCCCTTAGAAGAGAGGAGAAGGGGAAACAGACAGAGGCACACGGAGAAGGAAGGCCTGTGAAGCCAGAGGCGGAGACTAGAGCCCCGAGCTGAGAAACACTGACACGGCAGCTACGGAACCCGAGAGGGGCACGGATCCTCTCTCGGAGCCTTCCGAGGGAGCCAGCCTGCCAACACCTCGAGTTTGGACTTCTGCCCTTCAGACGCATGAGGGAATACTTGTTTGAAGCCACTCGGTTTGTAGTAATTCGTTAGGGCGGCCCTAGGACACAAATACGACCGTTGAGCTGCTGCAACAGTGGGACCTGGATTCAAGCTGGGGCCTGACTTCAGGGCCCGTCCTCTTGCCACGGCACGGCACTGCCTTAGCCTGGCTTACCCGCCTGCTTCTGGCCTCTGTCTCCACGTTCCCGCCTCTCTCCCCTCTTCCTGCTGGGCACGTGGGGCTCGGTGTTCCCTATGGGTCACGGCCGTGGCTTTGTCATGCAGACCCCTCTCCTTGCCTGGCAAACGCTTGCTCGACTTTCACATGCAGCTCAAATCCCTCCTCCTCTGGAATGTTCCTGAACTCCCCTCTGCTGCCAGGTACGTTTAGTGGATTTTCTCCTCAGCAGGCAAGGGGTCTTCCCAGTATCTTTCCTCTTGACAGACAACAACCTTACCTTTTTCCATCTTGGTGTCCGCGGCACCTACTAAAAGCATAATAAGTATTTAGTAAATGAATGAATGAATAACCTCTGTTGCTGAGCTGCAAAATAGATTATAGATCCCTCAACCACAATAATTCCCAAGCAAATATGAAAAAAGTCACAGAATACTGCTGAATGTTGATAAAAGGGGCCTAACAGAGTAAGGAAATAAGAAAGGTGGGGGTGCCCTTAGCACCCAGATACATTACTCATTAGCTAATCAAAGCTTGATGTGATTTTCTCAATGAAATTTGTCTAAGCATTTCCCTTGTTTATAAAATCTCCCAGGAAAATGACAAGAAAGTTATTTGGCTTTGCCAGGATTCAGGCCTGTGAGTGGCACCAGGGTCAACACTGTTGTTGGCCTGCCCAATAGCTCTTCCTCCCTCTTCCTTGCTGGAGGATCCTACTGCTGTCCAGGTGTCTGTCCCCCCACCGCACGGCTCAGTGGTAAATCATGAATGATGGAAGCCATGACAGTGGTAGCAGTTCTGCTGGCAGTGGTTAGTTTAGAAGTGGGCACATGACCCCACTCTCATCAAAAAGATGCAATGGGCATTCTCTAAGGAGCTTCTAGGAAAGAATTCTATGCTACTGAAAGAAGCATTGGAGAAACTCTTCTGTTGAACAATGTCATATTCGCATATGATGCTGGAGTTGTGGCAGCCACCTTGCAACCATGAGGAGAATCAGCCCGTGATGGCAAAGCTGTTGCCCTGAGCGCAGCAGGAAAGAAAATGGAAAGTACGCACAGACTTTCTCAAAGGTGTTATTGAGCTACTGCAATAATTAACTTGAGACCTGGCCTATCCAAAGACTTTGTTATAGAGGTAACACATTTGCTCTACTGTTTAAATTGAGTTTGGGGTAATTTAAGACAGAAATCATCCCAACGACTATAACATAACCCAGTTGCCTAAAACATTTCTGATGCTACCCCAGGGCAGATGCCTGAAAATGCCACCATTTGCAATTTATTAAAGAAAAGCTCTGTGTGTTACAAGTTCTGCCCTTGAGAGGGAGAAATCTCCAAACTATTAATACCTTTGAATTTATTCATTTATTCCTTCCACCATCAAGCATTTATCAAGCATCTTTTCTATGCCAGTCACTGCTGTACTCTGGATAAAAAAGGATGAAGAGTGAGAATCAATTTACCGCTAAACATTTAAGTCTCCTTTATATCATTCTCTCTGAAGTAATTTAAATGTAATTATTTTTAGATTAAAGGCATATTTGAACATAGATGTGATTTTTAAAAAAAAAACAATTCTCACTTATAGCTACATTAATGCAAAACTGTGAACGAGAGGAGGCGCTTCCAGCTCCATCCGTGCTAATGTGCATGAGTTGGGGGGAGGCTTCTATCAAGAAGAGCCAGAAAATATGGACCCTAAAAACCTACCGTTGTCCCATGAAGGCGACAAAGGGGGAGGTGCAGATCAAAGCGGAGCTGGCGAGAGGGAAGGGAGACGTCGTGCTCACTGTCTGAAGATGCGAGCCCTTGGCTCCTGCTGAAAAAGACGGAACGAGAAGGAGCGAACCGGGGGTGTGCAAAGCCAGCAGAAAGGCTGACTCAACGCCAGCAGTTCCTAAAAATAGCAGAGCAGGGTTGTAAGCTTTCCTGTGCAGGCGGATTTAAAACTGGCAGGTAGTGTGGGCTCCCTAGGGGCTGCTAATGAATGGACAAGGTAGAGCCATCTTGACCGGAGAGCCCAACACGGGGCTTCTGGCAAGGCACGGGGCTCTGAGGACAGCAGCCACTTGCTCCCTTTTGGCAGGGGCTGGCCACAGATGGAGCTAGCAGCACCTCAGAGAGGAGAATGGGCGAGAGACAGAATTACTACAACCCACTCTGAACCCATCTCACTGAGATGAGCTTTAATGGAATGAAAGAGAAGTTTTTAAAACGAAAATAAAAGCTGTAATTTTTTTTTAAAAGGTCTGGTTTTGAAAAAGCTTAGCACATATTCCACTGAAAATAACACTTGCAGAAAGGTGGCCAGCTGCGTCTGGCATCCCCCACGTGATGCGGCAAGATTGGAAGAGGGATGACGAAGCCGATCGCTAATTTATTTTCACCACCACCTGTGTAGTAAACAGCATCTTTTTCAAGAACGCAAGAGGGAAAACAATGTCAGTGTGAATTATTTAATAGTTATAAAAATTACTATCTGCAAAAACACATGGATATGCTTAACCATGTATCTAATTTGAGTGTAAGTTGGCATGAGATCTCATGAGAGAGGCCTGAGAACCTTGTGGAATGGGTCCTGGGGAGCAATACTTAAATTTGGGCCACTGTCTTCTGGCCCAAGACTTTGTGTCTTCACAAAGTGAAGACTTTGTGTCTTCACTTCAGATTTTTTCTGAACCATCTCTTCCTTTTCCAAACATTCTTTTATCCCAAATCAATCCTCTGAAAGAATGTAGTTGGTTAGGACATGTTATCTGCTCAAAAGAATCTTCAACAACCTCTGTAAAATATAAAGCCCAAATTTAGACATTTTAGCTCGGCATTCAAGGCCTTCTATAACCTAGCCCCTTCCTACTATTCCATATTCCCCACGGCAGGCTCCACCCCTCCAGGGAGGCCTATGGCAACTCCGTATGCCAGTAACTCGGCGATGGGTTCAAGTCCGGAGTGAAGCATTATCCCAGACTGTGGCCACACACCTTAGCCCCGGCCTCCTACTCAACTCAGATCCATCTGAAGCCCATCTATTGCGCCCACCTGCCTGATTCCTGGATCCACTTCCTAAGCGGCTCAGAGCGGGAGCAGGCAGAAACAGAACTGATGATTATCACAGGACCTCAGCAGTAACATTGAAATCATTGTCATCTCCAGGTGGGTCGCTCCCTGGGGTCTGGTCCTGACACAGTGTTTTAAGCAGGCAGAGGGAAGAAAGCAAGAACTGGAGGGCCTGGACACTGGGAAAGGGACAGGAGAGGGCACCCTACAAGACCAAGGTGGCGGAGAAACCTCGGTTTCCACAAACCTGGGCTTCACTCTGCTCTCACTTGATAAATAGAATTGCCAGGGCTTGTACTTGGGGTTTCTTATTTTAAGATATAAGAATGGGGCAGCAATATGTTAATCAAGCTGGCCTGAGCCCTTCCTGGGCAGGCTGCAGGCCGCCCCTGGGCAGGGTCAGGTGCTGTCCTGCTGCGGGTCTGCTGTCCAGGTCTCCACCCCTCCAGCTTGGCCACCTTCCCGCCTCCCAGGGTGGAGAAGATGCCTCTGAATTTAAACAGACAGCTTCCCCTCTGCTACCACTAATTCCTCCTGCTTTGCCTCCCCTCTGGCCCACCCACTCTGGTGCAGGGGTAACTTGGCCCCATCCAGAGAAGGTATGAGTGTGTGATTCCTCTAGCAATGACCCAGGATGCAGAGCAGGTCACAGTGTCTAAGTGCCAGGCCCTGGCATCAGATGTATGGCTGTGAACTTGGACTGGCTGTGGAATCTTGGGCAAGTTATGAACCTAGTCTCAGTTTTTTCATCTGTAAAATGGACATAGAAATTGTATTAATACTTAACTCATATAACTGTTGTACAGATTATGTGAGATAGGTAGGTTGGGACCTAACCAAGGAATAGCCTGGATGTTAAAGACTCTGGAATCTCATCTGAAGGCCGCAGGAAAACTAGAAACATTTTTGAGAAAGTAAAATAGCCTAAACTATGTTTCTGGGAGACAATTCCAGTGGCGGCCAAAAGGGGGTTTGGAGAAGAATCTCGTGAACCTCAGGCATCTATTCAGCCGCTGGCTCCAGGTGGCCTCCTGTTCCCGACCAGCCTTCGTGGAATGTGGAATGATGGATGGATCTGTCCTGTTAACACAGATTAGGGCAACCTGGAAGGGGGAGGGGTGGAGAGGAGCCACAGGTGGGGAGCTCCTTCTACAGCCTCCTTTTGCATTAAAAGATTTCCAGGGTCTTTTTCTTCTCAAAAAAGCACCCTTTCACAGACTTTTAAGGTGCATTACTGGCCCCAGACTTAACATGTTGAGGCTCATTTATTTTAGCACAGAGATTAGAAACATTTGGGTAGGGTTTTAATAGGATAATTAAGATGGGTCCATACTGTGATCAGTACTAATCAGTACTACCTGGATATCAGGAACCTACAGTAACAGGCAGAATAAAGTCCGCCCCAAATGTCATCGTCCTAATCCCCAGAAACTGTGACTATGTTGCCTTACATGGCAAAACGGACTTTGCAAATGTGATTAAGTTAAGGACCTTGAGATGGGGAGATTATCCCGGAATACCCTGATAGGTCCAATCTAATCACATGGGTCCGTCCTGAAATCGGACACCGTGGTCAGAGGGAGATCAGACTACGGAGGAATGGTCAGAGAGGTGCCGTGTGGCTGGCTGTGAAGACGGAGGAAGGGGCCACGAGTGGAGGAATGCGGGTGGCCTCCAGAAAAGAATGCAGCCCTGCCAACACCTTGATTTTAGCCCATGAGACCCATTTTGGACTTCTGACCTCCAGAACCGTAAGATAATAGATTTGTCCTGGTGAGATACTACGTGTGGGGCGATCTGTTATGGCAGCTGCAGAAAACTATGTGCCAGCTTGGTGCCGAGCACAGGGGAATCAGCAGTTAAAACCAACAGGGTCCCTGCTCCAATGGAATTCACGTTCTATGGGGGAGAAACAAGACTCATGAACGACTATATGTGATCATTCCCCACTTCGGAGGGATGCATCCAGAGCAGGAGGCGGACAAGCAGACCGTCCTCACAGCGGGTCTGCCCAGGGGGCTGTGGGCACATTAGGTTGTGGGGGGACTGCCCTCTCTGGGGCAGAGGCAGGAGGGGCCTTCCCTGTCCATGTAATAACGTGGAGCTGGAGCATCTCCAGGGTTTTCTGGGAAGCAGAGAGGAGGAACCCTCCAGGAGATCCGGGCTGTGATGAGCAGAAATCGCGGCCACGTCTCTGTTTTCTTGCAATCTCATGTTGCACCTTAAAAATGGATATGAACTTGGGCGTTCCACTCCAGAATAAATCCCCAATGGTTTCACAACAAAAATTGCGATTAAAATTACTTACCAGCTAAATTACTCAACTTCCCTCCAAGAAAAAAATCACTTCAAGTAAAATGGGTGACCGGGAATAACCATCACACAGATTCCGTGGTTGTTGTCACCGCCTGACTCGCCTCAGAGCACCCTGGGGGTACGTGTTCCCTGACTGGAGGAGCCAACAGGTAAGCATATATGTTTTAATTCAACACAGTTTTATTGAGAGTCTACCGGGCTGGCCCTCCAGATGCAAAGGTGAATGAAGGCCTTGCCCGTGGTCCAAAGTCCAGCCAGTTGAGTGACAGTCATGTAAAATTATAATAAACTCCAGCATGTGTTAAAATACAGGTATGAAAAATGAGCGGGTGGATCCTTAGTTCCTTGAGGCTGTCGTAACAAAGTACCACAAACTGGTGGCTCAAAACAACAGAAATGTGTCCCCTTACAGTTCTGGAGGCCAGAAGTCTGAACTCAGGGTGTCGGCAGAGCCTGCTCTGGAGGCTGGAGGGGAGAACCCGGTGGCGGCAGGGTTCCCTGGCTTCCTTGGCTTCTGGCCACATCCCTGCATTCTTGCCTCCGTCTTCACATTTCCTCCTCCCCTGTGCCTGTCTTCTCCTCTGTGTGTCTCTTAGAAGGACACTTGTCGTTGGATTTAGAGCCCACCTGGGTAATCCAGGGTGATCTCATCTCAAGAGTCTTGACTATAACTGCAAAGACCCATTTTTCACATGAAGTCACATTCACAGGTCCCAGAGGTTAAGATGCGGACATATCTCTTTGGGGGCCACCATCCGACCCACTACAGAGCGCTAAGTAAAATGAGGACTAGCGTTGGTTGAAGACAGCTTCAAAGGGAAGGTGACATTCCCTTTGCCCAGGACGGAGACTGTGGGGGCGGGGCCTTCATCTCTCGCCTGGGCGTTTTCTCCCCAACTCTTGTTGTTCGGAGAGTCTGTTTTGCTCTCCCTTACCCCCAGCGGGCGGGGAGGCTTGTCAGCATACATTGCCATGGTGTCTCTCCCGAGGGCCTGGCTGAGGCGCTTTTAGAAACGTGACATTCCCGTGGAGTCCTCGGGACTACTCAGCAGTCACACGTCGCTTCACACTCCATGGGCACGTGTCTTCCTCTTCCCAAATTTAACCTCTCTGGGCCTCAGTTTCTCCATCTAGGCATGAGAACGATATTTGGAGTTTCTTTCGGCTGGCATCAGGGAGCCACGACTCCCAGGCGCTCCTGGCTATAGAGTAGGTACCTGGTCTGCGAGGTCAAGGGCTCCTTGGGTTCCAGAGAAGCAGTAACTGGAAGCTTCCTGAGGACCCCTGGTCGAGCCTCTGCCCCTTCCTAGCTGTGGGGTAGGGAGCAAGTTTCCTCATGTCTCTGAGCCCCCACCTCCTCACCTGTAAAACAGGGATGTGGGTGGTACCCGCCTCCTAAGCGAAAGGGGAGGGCCCAGCACCCCGTGCCGGAGGGCAGGGAGCCCCGCTGTCATGGGGGAGCTGACTGATGCACGTCAACTGGCATCGTGGTTAGTGGTTCACAGACATGACTTCAACAAGTTATGGGACAGCCACTCTGTTTCCAAGCCTGGCTAGAGGGACCAGGGGACCTGGTCCTTGCTTCTGAAGAGACACTCACACCCAAAGTGGGGACAGACCCGGAAACATTCCCAGCCCATGGAAGGCCAGTGCATGGTGTCTTCGCTGTGCTTCCTCTGCTCACCCCAGGGGCCTGGAAACGGCCCACGGGCAGCCAGCAGGCCCAGAGAAGGTGAGGAAGAGGTGAGGCTGGTGCCCGACCAGGAGGGACGCACACACTCACATATCCACAGTGGCCCAACCAGGGACCCAGCGGCAGAGTCAAGGAGACTCCAACACAGGGGCAGAAGTACCAAGAGACAGAGATGGAGAGAGACAAAGTGAGAACACAGACACACAGACTGATGGCGTTAGAGGAAACTGAGACGGAATCAGAGAGGGTCCCCGCTGTAGCCATGGAGAGGGCTGTGGGGAGGGCAGCAGGCCCAGCCCATGGAGGTCGCGCTGGAACAGAAGTGGCTACCGCTGCTCAGCCAGCAGCCGTGAGCTGGACAGTAACTCCCATTTGACTTGTTCCATGGAGGATCTGCCAACCGTTTTGGTTCCCATTAATCCCCTTCTTCCTGACAACGATCCTGTCGAGGGGTTTGTGCTATTGTCATTAGCACCACAAGGACACTGAGGCTTGGGAGGCTGAGTAGTTCGTCCAAAGACCTCGACTAGCATCAAGGCCAATGCACAAGGCTGGGCCCTCCGATTCCTGAGAGCCGGCTCTTCCTACTGCACCGCGGGACCCGAACCTCTGAGCCGGTGGAGTTGCTGAGGATCTGGGCCCTCTAAGGGACAGTTGTGTGTCATGTGCCACATCCTCCCGGCCACCTTCCTGCTCCCGTCACTGCTGCGGGGGCATCTTGGGAGCACCTCACCAGGTGTCTGCACTGAGATATCTTGTTTCCTGCCCAGGCGCCCAGATCTCAGCTTCCCTTGCTCAACCTGGAAGAACTAGGGAGTGAACCCCCCAACTGGCACCCTTTAACCAACAAGAGAGGGCAGCAGGTGGATAATTATGCCCCTCTTCTTAGCCCTCCAGTGAGAGTTCTGAGCCTCTGCGTGGCTCCTCCGAGGGTGCCCATGGGATCCAGCCCCCTTGACCACAGCAGTGACCAGCTCCGTCACAAACTCTCGCGTTTACCAGCTTTCCCTGCTCTGTTCCCCTGGAATCACTTCCTCAATTAAACCACCTGCACAGAGGCCCTTGTTGCAGGCACTGCTTTCAGACCTCAAACAGGGTTCTCCTGGTGCCTGGCACCAGGGGAACTAATGCTCTCTCTCCTCCTGCTTCTCTTCCCCCCAGGACACCAGAGCACTGCTCTGATCTGTTGTTTGCTGGATTCAGGAGCCACCACATTCCCTGGGGGGCCAAACCACTCTTGTTTATCCAATAACAATTAATTCTCAGCAATCATCTCTAGTCTTGAACCATACAAACAAAAAAGGTGCCTTCAGCAGGGAGGTATCCCATCCAGGCAGATCCTGGGATAGCGTGGGGGGTCAGGACACCCTCCAAGCTTCTCTCCAAGCCCGTGATTCTGTCTTCCTTTTAGGACATGCGTCAGAGACGAGTCACCCATGCAGCCATGCAGGGTCCTGGGTTGTGTGTGTTAAAGATAGATTCACTGTATCATTGGCTTACAGAAGCAAAGCATGCCGGTTGTCCACGTTACAACAATGCAAAACATATAGCTTGGAAACGGAAAGCACTTCCCCCATGATACCACCCTTTTCACTTGAGGGTGGCTATTTTTAATTCCCCTTGGACCAGGACATTTTCAGCATCAGGGAACAAGGCCAGTTGGTCCCCTCAGGGTCAGCCAGTGCCCTCATAAAGTACTATTTCTTCTTAGGGAGATCGTCTATTCATTCAGTGACCATGTTCTGAGTGTCTACAAGGTGCCAGGTACTGGGGAAGCTCCTGTGAAGGACACAGAGGAGGCCCTTGTGGCATTTCCCCCAATCTCCTTTGTGGGCAGAACTTCGAGCAGATGCTCCTGGCTCCCAGGGAGGCCCAGCAAGGGGCTGCCACTGTCCTGCTGTGTTTTCAGCATCACAGGGAAGGGCCACACCCGTAACTCAGAGTGTGGAGCAGGGCTGGGTACGTGCTGTGGGCTTTCCTGCTGCTGGGCCTTTGCAGGAGGCTCCAGCCACCTGGAAGGTGCCCCTTTCAGGCCCAATCAGATCCTTCCCTCTGGTCCTCAAAGGCCCCGTCTTGGGGCACCTCAGCCAGAAGTTGCCTCTGGCTGGAACCTGTGTATACCCGAAGGTCTGCATGCTTGGTGGACATGGCGCCTGGCAGAGCTGGCAGCATCCTGAGGGCACGGGCTGGATGGCCGGCCTGGCTTTCAGCATAAAACTGCTGAGCAGGTGCCCACGGCAGGGAGAGGAGGACTGTGGAAGGGCGGGGGGCAGTGAGGCTGGCAGGCGAGGGCAAGAGAGGCAGGAGATGGGGGTTTTTACCAGGGTGTCTCCGTGTGGAGCCCTCTCCCTTCACAGGGTGGGTGGAGAGGAGGCTCAGCAGGGAACCTTCAGGGCCCAGGAACGGAGCCTTGCAGAGCAGCGTGCCCCACTGACAACCATGGGACTAGCATGTGCCAGGAAAGGGGGGCACACAGAGGGTGCAACTGGGGTTCCTTGTGCCGAAGTAGGCCAAAGCACGCTATTTATCAGCCTTTTTTCTTTTATTAACACATGTCCCTTTGTTAAACATCAAAATCATGCACTTCTTTAACATAATGTGACAATTCAAAACAAATTTTTAGACCTCAAATTAAAACACTATCTTAATGTTTTAAAATTTAAAAGAGTGCTGCTTTATTCAAATTATCCTCCTCCTGTATCTGATGTTATTCCCCTGCCTCTGGAATCAAATCTCTGAGGAATTTGGGCTGAGGCTCACAGCTTTTCAGACTTAGTGTGAGGACTGATCGGAACAGCTGTGACAGGATCAATTCTCTGATGGATCCACTCCCTGAGAGATGTGGATGCCTGAGGTTCTAGAATAGGCACCCACGGATGACTCTCAGGGACGAGAGGCGGCAGCTCCGTCCAGGGCTGGAAGGCGGAGTTTCTCTCCGTTCTGTCTGGTTCTTCAGCTCTCGGGGGAAGCCGACCCCTCATACTGCTGGCTGTCCTTAGCACTTCTAGCCCTCAACACATACTTTTGCTTCAAAACAACCTATCTCCCTCCTCTTTATCTAAATTCCTAAAGCCTGTAGTTGATCTTAGCAAGCTGTTCTTTCAAATTCAAGGAGAATAATTTATACTACGGTGTAAGAGACTGATAGGCGTAACCATTCAAAGGAGCATTTGTGTTTTTAAGGGAGAGTGTGTGAATTCAAATACATCTCAAATAGGTGGAACGTGCACGGGAAATCTCTTTGAAGCAGGCAGAGTTCCTGCGAGTTCCACCTGTGCTTGGTGCCCACCGGGCCACTCCTACCCTCTTCCTGTAAGAACAGGGCTCAGCTGTGGACCCCCTCTGCAGAAAGCTCAGGCCTGGCGCCCAGGCGTTGGACTTCCAGGGTGGGTGGGGACACTTAGGCCCAGCGTCAGAGCAGTCCCCAGACCTCAGCCGCAGCCTCTCCGGGGCCGGAAGGAAGCCTGGCAGAGGAGGTGGCAGCGGGGTGCCCCAGAGCGCGCCTCACCTGCGGGAGGGCACGCTCTGAGCTTTTATCCTTCGAGCCGGGGCCTGCCCGGGGAAAGGCGTGGATTCACCCCATCCTTCCTGCCTCCCACTCGGCGCTCCCACGCAGCCGTCGCGCCCCGGCCGCCGCCCGGTGCTGGAACGTGGGGCCACCGGGGGCCTGCTACCTTCGCCGACGCCGGCTCGGGTCCGGAGCCCGGCGCCTCCCCCGCCGCGCTACTCCGGGACGCGCTCGCCGAGAGGGCGGCGACTGCGGCGAGGGAGGGGCCCCCGCCCGCCTCCCGGGGCCTGGAGCGCGCGTGGCCCCGGAGCCGCCGGCGCCGCGCAGGACTCGCTGTGCAGCGCGCCGCGCCCGGACTCGGCTGGCTCCGCTCCGCGCGGGCTGCGAGAGGATGCTGGCGGGCTTCCCCGGCCTCGGCCCGCGCTCCCGCCGGCCAGGGCCCCGAGCGCGCCCCTAGCCGCCGCCGCGACCACTGCGGGCGCCGGAGGGAGGGGTCCGGCCGCGCCGCGCTCGCCGCCCCAGGGGCGGGTGCGCTTGGCCGACGCCCCCGAATTTTCCAGCCCCCGTCGCCGCCGCCTCCTTCCTCCTGCGGCCGGACGCCGGTGGATGCTGAGGGGCAGCTCTGCGCCTCTCGCGGCCGGATCCCGGGCCTGACGGCGGGGGAGTCGCGCTCCGGGCGGGAGCCGGGGGCCCAGGCGCTGGCGGGGCGGCGCGGCTCCGCCGGGAACAGCCCCAGGGCGCGCTGAGCCCTCCCGCCCCGGCCCGCCATACGCGGGGGCCGGCCCGAGCACGCGGCTCCCGAGTTCCCGCACAGGTAAACGCAGGGCCAGGGCCGGGCTTCCGGAGGGAAGACAGCGCCCGGGGGTTGGGAAGGGGTCCGAGCGGAGCCGGAGTCTTCAGGGGCTTGTGGAAAAAGGAAGTAAACAGAAGGAAGATTCAGGAATCCCCAGGATGGCCCTGGTATCTTTCTGGCATGTTTTATTTCCAGCTTCTGAGGATTGGGCCTGGAGGGAATTTAGGTGAGGAAGTCGGGGATGAAGAAGTCAGAAAGGAGAGATGACACGGAGACCGGGTGCCAGGGATGGAGAGGTGGCTAGGCCCCTCGGCAACCCAGGGACAGGAAATTAAGCGTCTGGCTCAGACGGGACTAAGTGTGTGCGGTGGGTAGTGGTGTGAGCGAGACGGGGGCGGGGAAGGCTCTGGTTTGGAGGCTTTTCCAGCAGGGAGTCTCTTATGAGAAGTAGGGTGGGTCACGCGGAAACCACAGCGTGGGAAGGAAGAGGTGCTTCTACTTACCAGTGTCCTTTTAAGTTCTAGGTTATCAGTGCTACCTGTTCCCTGGAAACCCACTCTGCGTTCCTGCCGGAGGTGGCCGCCCCTCGGTGCCAGCTAAGAAGAGGCCCTCGGCCCTCCCTGGGTCTCAGAGAGCCCTGGTAGACGGCCCATTCGGGAGCCCTTCCTCCGTTCCCTCCCCGCTTCTCCAGGCCAGGAGAAGCAGACACCAGCCAGGATGCCGCGGAACCAGGGCTTCTCCGAGCCCGAGTACTCGGCCGAGTACTCAGCCGAGTACTCCGTCAGCCTGCCCTCTGACCCTGACCGCGGGGTGGGCCGGACCCACGAAATCTCTGTCCGGAACTCGGGATCCTGCCTGTGCCTGCCTCGCTTCATGCGGCTGACCTTCGTGCCCGAGTCCTTGGAGAACCTCTACCAGACCTACTTCAAAAGGCAGCGCCACGAGACCCTGCTGGTGCTGGTGGTCTTCGCCGCCCTCTTTGACTGCTATGTGGTGGTCATGTGCGCCGTGGTCTTCTCCAGCGACAAGCTGGCTCCCCTCGCCGTGGCCGGGATTGGGCTGGTGTTGGACATCATCCTCTTCCTGCTCTGCAAGAAGGGGCTGCTCCCCGACCGGCTCACCCGGAAGGTGGTGCCCTACCTGCTGTGGCTGCTGCTGACAGCCCAGATCTTCTCCTACCTGGGCCTGAACTTCACTGTTGCCCATGCGGCCAGCGACACGGTGGGCTGGCAGGCCTTCTTTGTCTTCTCCTTCTTCATCACGCTGCCCCTCAGCCTCAGCCACATCGTGGCCATCTCTGTGGTCTCCTGTACTGTGCACACGCTCGTCTTGGGGGTCACCGTGGCCCAGCAGCAGCAGGACCAGCTGAAGGGGATGCAGTTGCTCAGGGAGGTGAGTCCTGCCTTCCTCCCCACCCTGTGGCTTGCCCGTCCATCAGCTCTCTCCCCAGGTGGGGCCTGTTTGGGGTGGCGGAGGATTGTCTTTGTCCTTGAGTCAGGACTTGTCGGGGCCTCTGGGGCTGCCAGCTCCTGTGCACCTCCACACCATAGCCCAGGGTTTGCCTGTGCTTGGCCCTAGGGAACAGGGGCTGTCGGGACATGCGGCCTCAGGGCCACTCTTCACCTGAGCCCAGCCTGAGTGGGCGACAGGACGGCCCCCAGGGCTGGGCTTGAGGCAGCAC
>CAUYSK010046602.1:0-31285 GCA_963575035.1 Avahi laniger
AGTCCCAGCTACTTGGGAGGCTGAGACAGTAGGATTGCCTGAGCCCAGGAGTTTGAGGTTGCTGTGAGCTAGGCTGACGCCACGGCACTCGCTCCAGGCAAGAGAGTGAGACTCTGTCTCAAAAAAAAAAAAAAAAAAAAAGAAAATGCTACGAAAGAGACAAGACTATGATAAAGGGACCTAATGCTAATCTTGAAGGAAAGGAATTTTATCAAATATTTACACCTTTTCTTCAAAATGTAAATTTGAAGTGCTGGGTTATCCATCTTTGAGTACTTTCACTACCAGGATAAGACCAGAAAATGCTAAATTCCAAGAACATTTACATTTTCTACAATGATAACTTGGACCTTTGCCAACATCACACCAAAAATAAATAAATAAGCAACGGGACCCATCTATATGCAGCTGTATGGAAAATTATATTCCATATGTGACAACATATTATTAAAACAGCAAAATCATAGTTTCCATCTGCCTGTTGAGATGCACAGCATCACTCCCTTCCGTGTAATGTTAGACTTTATTGCATTTGTCGGCAACATATTCCATTTTAATATTTGATAAATAGATATGGGAGGAATTGTTTTAAGCTGCAATCCTGTACTGCTTCAGCTGTTCACCTTCCTTCTGAAGCAAACTCTCTATCCTCAAATTAATATCTCCCTAAAAAGAAAAATCAATTTAAAATGACTATGAAAATGTGTTTATTTTTCTACCCTCAGGATTAAAAAGCTGAGAAATGATTAATAATAATTTGTCTAGAAAGATAATGCTAGCATTTTAGGAGGGTAGTAACTTTGCATCTTTAATTTTCATCGATTCTAACATTTTATCATTAAAACTGCATGAATATATAGAGAGAGATAAAAGAAAGCGAGAGAGGTGGTAATACCTCCTATCTCTTAGGCGGTATTTTCTATGTTTCAGATTTCTACATTGTCTGACCCCATTTCAGTCAATTTTCCATAGCCTGCCTGTCTCATATCCGCTGAGGGAACACACTAGTGCTGTGTTTATGCTAATTTTATGCTCTCTGAGTTGTGTCTGTTATTCAAAGCAGTTGAAGCAGTTATTGCCAGTAATCTTATTTCTGCGGGAGCCCCAGGGCAGAGAGGCCTCAAAATCAGGCCTGCAGACCGAGGCAAAGCCATCACAGCCTGCTGGTAAATGGCAGTTCTTTCCCTCCGAATCTGATATCAGTTACTTCGCAAACACAGTAATAAAATGAAACAAATCAGATTTTCAAGTAAATAAACCAGACTTCAGTGGGAAGGAACAATGGTCAGGGCAACAGGAGTTTAATAAGTGATACATGGGGGGACATACAAAAGCATCAGGGCCTGCTCCTCTATGCTCCTTATTTAGAGCAAACTCACTCCAACCTCCCCAAGACTGAAAAAAGAAGGTGTTTTAACCTAACAGCAAAAAGAGGGTGAGGAAAAGTCAAATAAAACAATCAGCGAAGTAGACGTTAATATTCACTCATCTCAAATCAAACGACAATTCTGGAAATTGTATTACTTGCCACTGAAGAGTGTCTAGGGATGTAGGATAAACAAAAAATTCACAAAGATAAATGGACTTGTCCATTCTCCTCACCCATAAAAAATAACAGCCTTTTAGAAAACTCAACAAAGTGAAAACAAAGCTAATCGGTGTACTTTCCTGATTAAGAGACATTTGTCCCACAATAACATGGGGTAACATGGGGGTTTTGAAGCAGCAAGAGTAGTGGCCAAGGTCTCTTGTCAGATCAGAGAATTGCAAACTCATGGAATCATTCATTCCTGCTCTGGCAACTTCTCCTTGTTTTCCAACATGTCCTTAATTCCATTTATTCTAAGCTACTTCCCCAATCCATCTCCCTCCACTGTATCACTCGTTTGTTGTAAACAATCAAAATACTTGACCAATTGTCTAGGGAGCTAGAATCATGAAAGATCTTGTATGTTACAGTATAAAGTTTCCACTCCTAGTGCACTTAAGGGTTTTACACAGGGCGCTAACATGTTCAGAATTTAGTTTTACGAAGATCATTTTTCCAAGAAGTGTGAAAAATAAAAAAGAGAAGCTTTCACTGGAAATGGAGAGGGCTAGTGGTAACAAAAAAAAAAAAAAAGGCAGGATAAGACTCACAATAGAATCAGAGGAAAGAGATAAAGGCAAGGATGGATTGATGAGATATTTATGGTGAAGATGTCTAGTTCAATGTGGCATATTGAGCATATAATTTTATTTCTGCTTCTTCTGGAAAGAGCATTAAGATGACAGTAAAGGAAGAGAATATTTAAGCCTGCACATAAACAAAGAAAACAGAAAAGGAGAAAACAACATATGAAAAATGTCAAGAAATGTTTGAATGGAAAGAAGATGTATGTATGTAACTGAATTAGCAGAGAAAAGCTAAAACCTGACTTCTCTGGGTAAGCTGGATGATTTGATATGTGTTGCAAAACCCTGGAAAGATTTAGGAGTTGACGGCACAAGAATCTCTAAAAGGTGACATGTGACACGTGGTTAAAAATAAGGAGGATAGGTTGACAGTTTGTAAAGAAGTATTTCAACCCTTAGGCCTTTTTTTGGTTTATTTTTATAGATTTAAGAGGTACAAGTGTAGTTTTTTTACATGGGTATGTTGTGTGGTGGTGAAGTCTCGGATTTTTGTGTAACAAATACCCTACTAGTGTACTTTGTACCTATTAGAAAACTTCTCATCCTTCACCCCCTACAACCCTCCTACTCTTCCCAGTCTCCATTGTCTATTATTCCACCCTGTATGTCCATGTGTGCATATTATTTAGCTCCCACTTATAAGTGAGAACATGTGGTATTTGACTTTATGTTTCATAGTTATTTCACTTAAGATAATGGCCTCCAGTTCTATCCATGTTGCTGCAAAAGATGTGATACCATTCTTTTTTATGGCTAAGTAGTATTTCGTGTGTGTGTGTGTGTGTGTGTGTGTGTGTATGTGTATTTGTATATACCACATTTTCTTTATCCAATCATCCATTGATGGACACTTAGGTTGATTCTATATCTTTTCTATGGTGAATCATGTAGTTACAAACATAGGAGTATGAGTATCTTTTTGATATAATGATTTCTTTTCCTTTGGGTACATATCCAGTAATGTAGACCCTTAGATTGTTTTCCCAATCCCAACAGAAGACAGAAAGTTTATTCCTCCACAGAATTTTAATCAGAAAAAGTTTGGATTCAGACATAGAAGTGGATGAAATTAAAAGCTGCATCTCAGATAAGAATTTCTTAGCATTCTTTCCTCATTCAACTCCCTTGAATAGTAGTAGCTATGTTTACAGATACTAGGCAAAGATCAGTACTACTTTTTTTTAGGGAAACCAGCCCCATTCAAAAGAAAAAATCTACAGACACTAATATACTAAAGCCTCTAATGTAACAGTCAAATATCAAACTGATCAACCTATAGTGAGCCCCTCTGAGTTCACTCATGCACACAGGGCTTCCAGTGATGGTTTTCATGTCTCATTTAGAATCTAAATAACAGCAAGAGGTTACTGGAATTTTGAGAAAGATTTCAAACATATCAAAACAAACCAAAAATAAACAAATGAAACTTAAAGGAAAGCGAATTGAAGAAAAAATATGTGTGTGTGTGTGTGTGTGTGTGTGTGTGTGTATTAATGTTCTCGGAGAACTAAAAGAAGATGTTGCCTTTATAAAATAAGAACAGGACATCATAGATAGTAAGGAGCATTCTAAGAATAAGAAAGGGGTCTCAGAAATTAAAAATATGAGAACAGAATTTGTAAAACAACAACAAAAAAGGATGAATGGTAGAATAAAGAAATGCTCTGAAAAAAACAGAAAAAAGACAAATATATGGGTTCATAACAAAGAAAAGCCAATTAAAATTAGAGGATTCACCTTATTCAATACATGGTGCTGGGAAAACTGGATAGCCACATGTAGAAGACTTATTATTCTTTACAAGAATCTTAGCCATTGTTGGCCCTTTTATCTTCACATAAATATTAAAATCAACTTGACAAGTTCCATGCAAAAGACCTGTTGAGTTTAGCTCATCATTGCGTTAAATCTATAGCTCAATGATAGCTATCAAGGGCTAGGGGAGATTGACATATTTACGATATTAAGTATTCCTAAAAATGACTCTCCATTTACTTAAATCTCCTTTAATGTGGTCCAGGAAGGTTTTATGATTTTCTACATGTAAGTCCGGCTTAATATTTTGATAGATTTATTCCTAGAAACTTTGCATAGTTGCTTTATAATGCAAATGGTGTCATTTTCTGAAAGTTAGGGGTTTTTAATTGTTTGTTACTGTTGTATGGAACTGATAAAAGCTAAGCTATTCTGTTTGAATAAAGGGTGGAAGGGAACCCAGAGACCTGACTGCTTGGCCTTCCTTCATGATCAAAGCCCCTCCTCTTGAAAGCTGGCACTTCTTTGAAACCAGAGGGCTCTGCCATACACAGTTTGAAACTACTGCTCTAGAAGAATAAATAGTTAAGAATAGTTAATTTTTTTTAGAAAAGAAGAATTTTGTAACTGCCGGACATTGAAAAATTATAAAGCCATAAAAATTTTTAAGTGTGTGATGCTGTGAGACAAGACTATAGTGCAAAATAAAAAGTTGAAATACAAATCTTAATGTACTAAGTACGTGATGAGTGTAGCATTTCTAATCATTAGAGAATGGCTTTTTCAATAAGTAATGCTTTTAAGAAGTCATTAACTTCTTGGGAAATCTGACTGCATTATGAAACTAACAGTACATTAAGTAGTTAAAACTCAATGTTGGTCTGCTAGCTTGCAAATTCTGGAAATTATAAAATATGACTTTTTCATCTTTATGTCTGTAGTGCCTTACATATATAGTAGACACTTTATAAATACTTGAATTATTGTTTAATTTACCTCTTTGAGAAGGGCCACATAAAATAGATTGGATTTAAGTTATTATTCAAAACTTTTCTCTGTAGAGAATGGGTTGGATAATACATGATTAACTCTTAAAAGTTTTAAGTCTTCGATAAACTCAGGTGATCCAAACTTGCCTAGTAACTATCAGAATGCTTTGCTACCAGTTATGGAGAACACTTTCGTAAGGTTCATTTGTTCATTCAAGGACTAAGTGAGCCCGTACTACACCATAGACAAGAGTTGATAATACATCTCCATTGTATCTAGCCACATATAAACCTGTACTTGGGAAACCCCATTTATAATACAGAACTGAAAGCTGTCCTGAAATGTGCCATTGGCTGCAAACAGATATAATTCAATGTAGAAAAAGTGACCAGCATTAGAAGACATTCCAAAAGCTTATTTAATGAATGACAAGTGTAGGGAAACATCATTGATAAAAGATTCTCTATGAAGACAAATGTGGTTGTGACAGTTGGATATCAGGCTGGAAAGAGAACTGACTTAGATCCGTAGCTTACCCTTTGTATTGCAATTGCCAGATGCATCAGAGTTAAAGAAGTAAGGGAGGAATGAATAGATGGACCACAGAGGATTTTGGGACAGTGAAACAGCTCTGCATGACACTATAATGATAGATACATGTCATTATACATTTGTCAAAACCCATAGGATGTACAACACTAAGAATGAATCCTAATGTAAACTATGGACTTTGGATAATAATGAGTCAATGTAGATTCATCAGTTTTAACAAATGTACCACTCTAGAGAGGGAGGCTGTGCATGGATGGAAACAGGGCATTATGTGGGAATTCTCTACTTTCTGCTCAATTTAAAATATAAAGTTTATTAATTTTTTTAAAACTAAGAAAAAAACAAAACAATATTTGTTCTAAAAGTGGAAAATACTATTCAAGAAATATGATTGTTAAGGACAAAAAGGAGAGGTAGAAAAATTTTTTAATGAAAATGTATTAAAATTTACAGTCATTGAAGAGTTATGAGGCAAAATATATGATAGCCAACAAAAGCTTAAAATACATAAGGTTAATACCTTAAACAGTTTTATGGACACCCCATATTTATGTAAGATAAATGAATTATTTAGTCCTTAGAATGCATTTTCTCTGCTTAGTACTTTCCAGTTTCTTCATATGTAAACTATTTGACCATTTATGAAATAAAATCAGAGTGTTTAGGAAATAATCCAAAGTGGAGAAAAAGTAATCTTTATAAAAATCTTCACAGTAAAAATTTGAAAATAACCAAAATGTTACTTCTTAAGCATTGTATTAAGACTTGTGAAATCCCATATAATTGTTAAAATATCAGGAATGTGTGCCATACCAATACATGGAAATGTTTTTGAAATATCATTAAGGGTCATATAGAAGTTTATGTTCTTAGAATTTTGGAGAAAACAATTGCCTAAATGATTGCTCAGTTGTGAACTTAAGGAGCTGTGGTTTCTTTTACTAAAGGTAAAAGAAATTCTTTAAGGACCTACTGATGCATCACATTGATTCATTCATTCAGTCATCAGTTCTCAACCTGGACTATTGCATTACCCTTCTGACTGGTCTTCTTCCTTTCTTGCTCCAATTAAAACCATCTTCCTCAAAGCAGCCACAGTGACCAACCTAAAACGCAAACTGATCTTGCTTGCCTGCTTCAGACTCCTCACTTGATCATTCCATTTGATTATTTGACTGCCCTTTGTTGCCTGCAAAATAAAGTCCAAATTCCCTTTGTATGGCATACAAAGCGCATAACAGCTTAGCCCTTGCCTCCCTCACAGCTTAGTCTTTTTTCACATTTTATGTTCTGGTAATTGTCAACTACTTCATGTTCCTTCAACATGCCATACTACTTCATGATTCCATGACTTTGTTCATGCTTTTCCCTCCTCCTGGCACATGCTCCCACCTTTCTTTATTTTACACGTATTCATCCTTGAAGATAGCTTAGATATCCTCCAGTTAAGTTAGAGGCCTTTTCTTGGGTTTCTATAGCATCCTATGCATACTTCTATCTAAGCAGCTACAAAATTATATTGAAATTGTCTGTTTATAAGTCTGTCTTCCCCCTTAAACCATAAATTTCTTTAGCTCGGAGGCCATGTTTAATCATCTTGTATAACATCATCTAGTTCAGTGCCTGGAATATAGCAGGCATTTAATAAATATAAAGGGTACTCAATAAATAATCTTCCAGGCACTGCAGTAGATATTGATGACCTTCAAAGATTCCATTTCTGCCATACGGGACCTCACAGGCCACCATACAAAAGAGGACATGAAAAACGACATGTGAGAGCATTGTCAACAGTCAAATGAGGTGAGGCATGGTGGCACACACCTGTAGTCCTAGCACTTTGGGAGGCCTGGGAGAAGGATCACTTGAGACTGGGAGTTCAAGACCAGCCTGAGCAAGAGTGAGACCAATCTCTACAAAAAATAAGAAAAATTACCTGGGCATGATGGCATGCACTTGTAGTACCAACTACTCGGGATGCTGGGACAGGAGGATCACTTGAGCCCAGGAGTTTGAGGTTGCAGTGAGCTATGATGATGCCACTGCACTCTAGCCCAGGCAACAGAATGAGACCCCATCTCAAAAAAACAAAAAAAAGAAAAAAAAGAAAAGTCAAATGAGTCATATTGGGTCAGAGTCTGCTGTCTTTTTTAGCCAGATTTACCCAGAAATTGATTACCAGCAACTGTGTTCATCCTTGAGCATGAGGGACTATGAAATTTTCCTCTGTTAAAAACACTTCTTGAGAAGTAAAACACTTAAAGACAAGTAGGAATTAAGAAAAGACAAACGGTAATAGTCATCTACAAACTAAATAATCCATCCCCCTTTTGAGTTTTAATGAGAATTCTTCAATGTGATCGAAAACTTTTTTCAGGCTTGTGTTTTCTAGAATCTCAAATATGATCAGTATTTATTTCGTAAATAATGGGAGTGGTGGCAGAATCACTTCCTTCCAATTCCTACTCCCAACCCTATTTTGTAACATATACACTTCAACAAATGTATTTTGTGCTATTAGCCAGGCGTCGTATTAAGAGAGGAGATAAGATTATCTCATTCAGACTTCATAACAAGCCTCTGAAGTAAGTACTATTATTAACTCCATTTTACAGAGGAGGAAATTGAGACTTGAAGAGGTCAAGTAACTTGCCCAAGTTCACATCTCTGGTAGGCCTTAGAAGCAGGATTTGAACCCAGGCAGTCTGCTTCCAGGGCTCACAATTTTGATGAGTGCACTGCCATACTACCTGACCTATAAATGGTAAAAATACAGTAAATAAACACTCATTACAATTGGTCCAATATAAATTATTCTTGACCTTAGGTAAATGGAAATTTATAAGACTGAATGAATCATGTTGTCAGTGTTTTGTTGTTTTTTTTTAAATTAAGGATACCTTGAAGCCTATAGAAGTATTGTATTAGTTACTGTCATAAGCTTTTTAGTAGCAGAGTGTTTCAACTATTTAAGGATGTTGGGAAAACTAATTATCCCCATAACTGTCTCTCCTTTGCAATTAAGTAAAGTCTTTTTATGAATATATTTTGATATAAATTTTTTATACTTGGTAGTTTTAGTTAGCATGTAATTTTTCCAGCAAAATGAAACTTCATGTGGAAAGAAATCCTCAAAAGTGCTTTTTTTTTTTAACTTTACTTTTTCCCTTTTAGACTCCAGAAACAATTTCCTTATAAAGCTGACTTCCTTTCTGGAAATGATTTTTGTTTCCAACCACGTTGAGACTCCATTTTTTTCCATTCCTCTTCTCTCTCTCTCTCTCCCCACCCCTCTCTCCTTTTGCTTTCTTGGTGGTAGCTGGGAGGAAGGAGGGTGGGCATAGGACAGAGAGAAGACAGAAAACAGAAAAAGAATTGTATGCCACTGTGTCTGAATCTGTCTTCTACTTGCAGATAATTACATCCGAGTTGCACTTTTGCCTTTTTATTTCCGTTTTTGGACACCTCTTTTATCATCCAGCCAACTGGGTAGACAAAGCACTGTTGGTGCCCTGAGCGACAGAACTCTGGTAGGGGGCTGGCTGTAAATTGACGTGGCATGGAAATTCTCCGCTAAGTTGTAGCAGCTTGCATGTTTCTCTAAGATCAAGCCCAGCCTCCTGGAGCTGGAGCTTAATCATGGGTTCAATGACTTTACAGAAAAATGGATAGAAAAAGTCTTCTCCTCCTTTCTTTGGACCCCAGTGTTTTCTTTTTGGGTATCTCTGATTTAGATGAAAACAAAATCAAAGCAGTTAAGTCTGTAACTTTCTTTTTGCAGTTTAAACAACAGAATTTGCTGCTCTCCCTCCCCTTTCCTGCAATTTAATTCCTTACAGATTTTGCCATGGGGTGCGGACTTAGAAAGCTAGAAGACCCTGATGATAGCAGCCCTGGAAAAATATTTTCTACCCTGAAGAGACCGCAAGTGGAAACAAAGACAGAATTTGCTTACGAATATGTATTGCTGGATTTTACACTACAAGGTACTTTTTGCTTCTATTTTATTTATTAAATGTTTCAAAGATAAGAGGCTATTAATTTTTCAAAATGTTGGCTTGTGAATTTTGAAACTGTTCTTCATAATTAGATTATATAATCAATCTAGCAGTAATGCTTTGTTTCTTAATTATATTTTAAAAGATTTTTGTTTTGTTTGCTTCATTTTGTTGGTAACACGGCTCATATGTACTTTCTAAAATTAGGGAAACTGCTGGGAAATAGTCCTTTCATTTTTAAATTAAGTATCTATGTGTAGAAGGATATATGAAAAATGCTTGATTTCCAGGACAAATAGCTATAGCCTTAATGACAATTTGTGTTTTGAAAAAGATTTGAAAAGCACAAGAAGGTAGTAGGTAGGAAATATTACTTGCATCATATTGTGGAAGATTGTTTGCTAAGACAATTCTGAGGTTTCCAACTGTGTTAAATTTTGTAATTGTGCTAGTCATTTGATATTTTTGACCAAAATAAACTAGAAGTTTTGAAAATTAAAAAAAAAAAAAGGTAGCCTTCTGTAAGACACTTCCTTTGCTCGGTGCTCTGTCCCTAACAGCGAAACTCTCTGTTCCAGAAAGTTGGAAACACAAATAAACAAGCCCAGATGGCAGCTCTGTGGAAGGAATGGAGAGGGCTCGACTTCACAAACACTTTGCCTCATTTCTTTTAGAAACTTTAGAGTACTGTACAACTGCATAGACAAAACAGCCTTTAAAAAGAATGACGTCTTTAATTATGGAGTATGAAAAATGAAATTTAGAGTGCCTTGCTGTTAAAGTTATCCAGATATTAGTATTTTAATTTATTACTACAAAGTTATATTTCTCAATTCTAGTAAGCCATACATTTTATCAGTTCATAGAAAGTTTATACTAACTAAATTATCATGTTTGATATTATCTTAATTTTTCTTTGACTTTTTTGTTAACACAAATTCTCTCTCTTTTTTTTTTTTTTTTTTGGTTTTGCTCTCAAAACAGTGCATCTTTGTGCAAGAAGCAAGAACAGCCCATTTTTCTTTGTCAAAAATTAAGCTGGCCAGCAAACAAACTCTATTCCAGGGACATACACAAAATCTTTACATATACTTTTAATATGTTCACATTGCTATTTTTATCTAAGGCAAAGGCATAAAAATATTAGTATTCTTAATCTTCTTTTTAATTATGAAAGCTAAAAATGGATTAAGATAACGGTGATAAACAGAGAAGTAACCAAGTACGTGAATTTTTTCTATACTATTTCAAAAATCATTTAAGAAAATATTTGTGGTGTGGTGCTATATTCACTCCATTGATTTTCCTTGTCAATTATTTTTTAGGACTACTTTCTTTAAATCCATAGGACATACACACATATTCTCCTTACTCTTGAAACCATGTCTATTCATAAAATTTAGATCAGAGCCATGTTGATCTGTACTTTAATATTTGCTGCACAATCTACCATAGGATCACAGGGCTTAAAGTAACTTGAAAAGTTGTTCTGATTTGTTTCCTTCCAATAATGTTACTGTCTCGAACGAATTTGTATAAATGTAGTCATCCTTGAATCGGAAAGATCTACAGCTTTATTCAAAAGTCATTTTGGTCTTGTTATTATCAGAAGTCCTTCTTTCTGTAAAAGCAGTATAATTTCTACCTTCCACTCTAGGTGTTTGGAGGAGGTAATAGAGTGTAAGTGTGGGCGTAGTGTGCAAATGTTAGCACATAAAACAGGCACATCTTTTAAAGTTGCACCTGGTTCCTGTTTGGTACAGGCGCCTAGCCTCCTGGTGCCCCATTGCACTCCAGTTCTTCCACATGCTTTTGTTTTAGTTTTTTCTTTGTCTTTGCCTTTGCCTTTGCCTTTGCCATTGCTTTAGAAGACAGGACTCTCAACATTAGCCCAGCTCCGCAAACCACTTTCCAGATATAGATTCCCTGCTCTTCTTCTGTTGTCTCTGACCTCTACCTGCCACTCCAGTGTACATAGGGGTGAATCAAGGGTAGTTTAAAACATGCCAGCCTTCTGTCTGGCACTGCAAATTCTGTCCTGGGATTGCTGGAAGGAGTATTGAAGAGTCACACCTCCTGCCTCTCAGAGGTCACCATGGAATGAGCAACCTTTTCGGAAACAAAATGGCCTAGTGACAGCTGTGTGTGCTCATGGCTCATCATGAGCCTGTCTCTTACATTGTTTTCCTCAGTTTTTTCCAAATAGAGGCCATGGGACAGAGAGTAAAGTTCCAATGGGGGTGGGAGCAGGAGACCTTTTGAAAATTCCTACTGCCCTGCCCTGTGTCGTGGTGGTTATAATTATCTCGAACAACTTTTTTATTTTCCATTCAATTCCATCTCTTTCTCTCTCTCTCTCTCCCTCCCCATCCCCCAGTTGTACAATTTTACAAGTACCTTTCAAATAAGGTCACACAAAGTTTCCATGGTGGTATACTTACTTGAAGAAAATGAAATGTTGTTTTTATCTCAATGTAGAATGTCTCAAAGTTATCCCCTTTATTGTGAATGAACTCACTTGTCACCTTCTACTCTCTGCCTTCACTTTCAGAGCTCCACCCAGAACACAGAACGACTTACACCTCCCTTCTCCACTTTCTCTTTCTCCCGCCACCATGTTCCCCACACTTTTTTTTCATTTTGGCCTTTGAGTCATTATTTACATCTACATAGGAGAAATGATAGCATAGCCTTTAGACATGCAAGTCTTTGGAGTCATAGTTCCTGGGTCCTGCATCTAGGCTCTTTCACTAAATGTGGCAAATTTGTAAACATTGCTATATTTCAGTTTCCTCACCTGTAAAATGGGGATTCTAACGGTGCTTACATCATAGAGTTGTTTTAAGGATCAAAGGAGATAATACAAGATGATGTACTTGGGGTTAGGTGCAGTGGCTCATGTCTGTAATCCCAACACTTTGGAAGGCCAAGGCAGGAGGATCGGTTGAGGCCAGGAGTTCGAGACCAGCCTGGGCAACACAACAAGACACCATCTACTACAAAAAGTGAAAAAAAAATTATCTGGGCATGGTGGCACTTGCCTGTAGTCCCAACTTCTTGAGAAGCTGAGGCAGAAAGAATGCTTGATCCCAGGAGTTCAAGGTTACAGTGAACTATGATCGTGCCACTGCACTCCAGCCTCAGTGGCAGAGTGAGACCTTGTCTCTTAAAAAAAGGCACTTAGTAAGCACTTGATATATTGATACACGTTAACTGTTATTATCCCTCCTGTGAGAACACCCTTTGTCTCCACAGCTGGGGTCAGACTGGGTATCTTTCCTCCTTTAAACCCAGTTTTTGCAGGAAACTTTTGATCAACCTGTTGAGGTCATTAAAATAATTCCTTCATTTCCCCTCTAGTATATGGTAATTAACTATTGGTTACTTATATGTTCACTTCAAGGGTTCAATTACAACTTGACAAATGTTTTTGTAGTAGTTCCTGTGTATACTGCTGTGCTGGGTATCTTAGGGACTGTAAAAGAAATAAAAAATATAACTCTTGGGGGTGGGGGCAAGGGCAATATATATAACCTAGACATTTGTACCCCCATAATATACTGAAATAAAAAGAAATATGGGATTCCAAAAAAAAAAAACATAACTCTTTCTTTCAAGAAACTTAAAGTCTCATCCATGTAAGTTAAATTTTTCTGGAGCCTTGTTAAAAGTCTATCAACTGCACTAATGAGGTTTCAGTACAATTTTTATGGTATATTTTTCTGGGCTATTATATAGTAATGATTTCTTTCACCAAATTATGATAAAGTGACAACTCATTAACAGCTTTTTTTAGACACAAGAGTCCAAATTGCAGCTTTTGACTCTTGCTTATCAGTGCAAGAAATTGATTGAAATTGTCTAGAGATTTCTTATAGACTGTCTTATGTATATGCATGGTTATGAGAGTGTATGATATATGTATGAGTGGTTATTATAGAATTTCTTAATGAAAAGTTAAATTAACTCTGCAAATGATCCAAAAAGGTTAGTTTACCTCCTTGTTCAATCCCAGAAAACAATCCAAATAATAATAGCCTTAGGGATTTTTAGAGCATTTATAGCTTTATGAGTAAAAAGACTTTCTACAACACTAAAAACCCAACAGAAGGATAGATGGTAGCTTCCTTATTTGAATTTCTAGCAGGATTACATATTGAGTAAAATTTTGCTAGCCTCTAGATTGCTTCACTATTGTTAGAAGAAACACTTTTTGTCTTTCATCGTATCACCATTAACAGCAGTAGATATATAGTATGTATTTATTCAGTACAAGATGCTGATTAGTACTAGAAATATAAAAAGGAGTAAGACAGTTTCTGCCCTGAAATATCTTATATTCTACTTGGTCAAAATGAACAAGATCATTAAACTCTTCAAGGTCAGGAACTATATCTAATTCGTCTTTGTATGCCCTGTGCCTAGCACAGTATTTGGCATATGAGCCATGGTCAGTATGTTTTGTCGAATGAGTGAATGAAAAATTACAATATAAGGTACACATAGAGGAAATGGTGTGCCACAAGAAGTGTCAGAAATCAATTTTGAGTAGGATCAGTTGGAACTTGAGTTAGGATTTTAATTGACCCTTGAAGAAAAAGTAGGACTTAGATGAACAGAAAAAGATTAAGAGGTTGAGGCATCTGTGGGGGCTAATGCACAAAGCAGTGAGCTAAAGAAGGTTTTGTAGGGGAGAAGCTGGAAATAAATGGAGTATGGGAAGGTTCTGGCTCACTTAGAGAGTTAATGCTCAATTCTATGTAGGATTAATAGATTTAAAGGCCTTTTGGCCTTGCGGATTCCCAGATTCCTTCCCATTCAGGGTCTCCTCCACACCCACAGAGATTTAACATGAGATTCCTCTTAAAATTTTCTGGAATTTAATACTTTAAAGTGAGGCCATGTCATCTCTTCTCAGGCTCTTTTACCTGCCCTGAAGCTTCCAGTTTACTTCCAAAGGTGTTTTAATTTAGTAATTCTGTTTTAGACCATGATACAGACTTATGCACCTGCTTCCTCCCCAATATGTCCACAAATGGGATAACAGTACAAATATTGCTCTGTACCTTTTTATACATACTTTGCAAAATCCTTTTATATCACTTCCTACAGATGTGCCTTATTCTTCTAACTGCTCCTTACTTTCATGACGTGAATATACCATAATTCACCTTTTCTCTAAAAAGAAAAAATGGTTTTTGAATGAGTAGTTGATAGGTGCAAAGAAGTGTTTTTTTTTTTTTTTTCTTGAAGACAGAGTCTTACTCTGTTGCCCAGGATAGAATATGCAGTGACGTCAGCCTAGCTCGCAGCAACATCAAACTCCTGGGCTCAAGCAATCCTTCTGCCTCAGCCTCCCGAGTAGCTGGGACTACAGGCATGCGCCACCGTGCGCAGCTAATTTTTTCTATATGTTTTTAGTTGTTCAGCTAATTTCTTTCTATTTTTCATAGAGACAGGGTGTCACTCTTGCTCAGGATGGTCTTGAACTCCTGAACTTGAGTGATCCTCCCACCTCGGCCTCCCGGAGTGCTAGGATTACAGGCGTGAGCCGCAAAGAAGTGTTTTAAGAAGATTAATGTGGGCCGGCGCGGTGGCTCACGCCTTTAATCCCGGCTCTTTGGGAGGCCGAGGTGGGCGGATTGTTTGAGCTCGGGAGTTCGAGACCAACCTGAGCAAGAGCGAGACCCCGTCTCTACTAAAATTAGAAAGAAATCAATTGGACAGCTAAAAAATATATAGAAAAAATTAGCCGGGCATGGTGGTGCATGCCTGTAGTCCCAGCTACTCGGAAGGCTGAGGCAGTAGGATTGCTTGAGCCCAGGAGTTTGAGGTTGCTGTGAGCTAGGATGACGCCACGGCACTCTAGCCTGGGCAAAAGAGTGAGACTCTGTCTCAAAAAAAAAAAAAAAAAGAAGATTAATGTGGGATTGCAGTGAGGAGAGAGGGAGGCAAGGAGCAAAGTTAGAAGACTGCTTGAAGTGGTCAAGGCTAATGATGACAAGGACCTGCAGATGATGGGCAGCAACAAGGATGGGATGCAAGGAGTAGGTATAATAGATGTTACAGAGGAGGAACTTACTTAGCTTGTGACTGCCTGAATATGAAGGGACAGAAAGAATGAGGAATCCAGGATGACTTCTCAGTTCTGAGCCTGAGTGACTACGGAAATAACGATGCCTTTTACAGAAGGAGGGGCATCCCAAAGGGAGTCCATGTGTGGTTAAAGAGCAATCCCATTACAGGCATGTTGCATTTAAAGTGGCAGTGGCGCATCATGTAGAGACAGTTATAGATGCACAGCTGGAGGTAGTGATTTCAAGGGGGAATTGAAAGAAATAAAGTCTTCAAGAAAGGGAATAGGGGCAGAGCACAAGTATCTTGGGCTGAGTTCTTGGGTATAGCCATAATAAAGACAACTCAATAAAAATGACAGAGACTGAAAGCAATCAGGACCGTGTAGTAGAGAGAACACAAGGAAGGCGGGGGTTTCAAAAAGCAAAAAGAGAATTATTTTATTTTATTTTATTTTTTGAGACAGGGTCTTGCTCTGTCTCCCAGCTAGAGTACAGTGGTGTCATCATAGCTCACAGCAACCTCAAACTCCTGAGTTCAAGTGATTCTCCTACCTCAGCCTCCCAAGTAGCTAGCCTCCTGCCTAGCCCAGAAGTGAATAATTTTAAATGCTAGAGAACTTTGAAGAAGAATGAGGATGTAGTACTGCAGAGAATACATTAAAAAATCAGGCTAGACATGGTGGCTCACGCCCATAATCCCAGCACTCTGGGAGAATTCTACTGAGCATCCTGGTGAGGGAAACTGATAAGTAAACATGCAGTTACAATTTGTTCACTACGCACTGGGGATTATAGAAGCAGAAAGAAAAGCACCTCAGCCTGGCTGGTGGGATCCAGAAAGGCACCTTAGAAGAAGTGTCTCCTCATCTGAGATCTAAAGAATGAATGGGGCTGGCATAGTGGTTCACGCCTGTGATCCTAGCACTCTGGGGAGCCCAGACAGGAGGATTGCTTGAGCTCAGGAGTCGGAGACCAGCCTGAGGAAGAGTGAGACCCTTTTCTAGAAAAAAATGGAAAAATTAGCTGGTCATGATGGCACGTGCCTGTAGTCCCAGCTACTTAGGAGACTGAGGCAGGAGGATGGCTTGAGCCCAGGATTTTGAAGTTGCAGTGAGCAACTGTGATGCAACTGTAATGACGCCACTGCACCCTAGCCAGGGTGACAGCAAAAGACGCTGTCTCAAAAAAAAAAAAAGAATGAGTGGGACCTAGGCCAAGGCTTGAATCCGGAATATGTAAAATACAGCTACAAATCAATAAGGAAAAGACAACCCAACAGAAAAATGGACAAGGAACTTGGACAGGCTGTTCACAAAATAGGAAATCCAATGGCCAATAGACTTTTGAAACTGCATGCAACCTCATTAGTAATCAGAAATACGCATGTTAAAATGTATGTGACAAAACGGGCCCCAGGCCATAGTTTGCCACCCTTACCGCACTGCAGTGAAAGTGGTGGAGCTACCCAAGGTGAATCTTATAGCTTAATGTTCAGTGAAGACAGACACAAAAGTACATGCCATACGATACCCTTTATGTAGCTCAAAAAAGCAGCAAACTGAACTATATTGTTTAGGGCTGCGTTCTTGAGTAGTAAACTGCAAATAAGAGCAAGGAAGTGATTATCACAAAAATCAAGGTAGTACAAAGGGGAAGAAGGGGTTATGATTGGAAAGGGTAGAGCCTTCTACCAGAGACTGGCCATTTGCTAATTTTTGAGTGATGATGGTCACCCTAGGTTGGTAGTTTAAGTCTATTTTGTGCTTTTTCCTTTTGTATGTTACATTTCTATCCCCATCCCCCCCCCAAAAAAAAGATTAAAAAAAAAAAAAGAAGACCAAGTAGAAAGTGAGTAAGGATAAGGCAAACCAGGCTGAAAGACAAAATATACAAATACTCAGAAGTGAGAAAAAATTCTGTGGTCTGTCTGGAAACTATGAATGAAATAGAATAGCAGGAGTGTAGCATATGAAGGAGATAGCCGTGAAATGTAAGACTGCAGGAGTTCAAAATGGTCATAATTTGATCTTTCATGTATCTGCCGGGAATAATGAACTGTATAGTTCAATAGAGTTTTACATGTATTTAAAAACTGCAGTTATAGTACTTCAATGAAATATATTGAGTGACCACAAAGATGGCAGCTTTCACTGAACACATAAAAGATAACACAATTCAGATGTTATTTATATAGTAGTAGTTTATATTTCAGAGTTATTGAAAACATTTTGATAAGTAAATCACATACTCCTTTTAATATCCATACATTAAATAGCTTAACAATTTATTATAGTCTAAAAGCTTTAACCAAGCTCATGTCTGAATTTTTCACAAATTCTGAATTGGTATGATCCAAATCAATGAAGTTGTACTTTCCTATAGGCACTAGAGTGCACTAGCTCTGGAGTCATTCTGTCGGGGTTCAGTCACAGCCTCACCACTTACTAGCAATTTGGGCAAGTTACCTAATCCTCTCTCCCTGACTTCCTTCGTCTGAGAATAATGATAATTTCTACCTTATAGGCTTTTTGTAAGGATTAATTACAAATTGGCATGTAAAGCACTCCACATAATGCCTGACAGAAAATACACACTTGGTATATGTTACTTATTACTTTTTACTACAATTGCTAGATATAATATGAAGATTGACAGTCTATTCCCCTTTGAAAATGTGGTAAAATTACTTGCTAGTGTTTGCACATTGTATTTTTATCTGAGGAAACAATGTTTCATAAATATTTCAAAAATATATGCCAATCTTCAGAGGTAAATTGGCAGAAAGAACATATATATGTCTTGGATTATTTTCATAGAGTTACATCATCAGAGGAAAATTTTTAGCATTGAACAAGTTCTTGACTTTATACTGGTATGTGACTTTTTCTATTTTTAAAATTTGATATTTGTCTATGAAGCTTTTAAGGAAAAGAGCATTAAAAAGTCTGTGATATTTTATTTTAGAAACTGTAAGAATAAATAAAAGAAGGTTGCTTAACCTTCAGCATGTTTTGATTTTAATAATAAGATCCACTTTGCACAGTTTTCAAAGTAATTGCAAAATGCTTTCTTTCATGAGTTCTTCACAATAGCCTTCTAAGGTATAATAAAGCTTTCTACAAATTATGTAGCATCAATTTAACAGCAACCAACCACACCCATTAAAGCTGTAAACAACACCATTTGTTCCTTCCCCCAAAGAATTGAGAAAGAACTGCTGGTGGTCCGGGAGCTAAGGCGGCTTGCAGCTGCTGCTGACTGCCTCTGCTGTTCAAATTCTAGCCAAAACAACCACCACCTCCCCATTAATTTCCTGTGTTTAAAAAGTAATAGAGCCTCTGATACTACTGCCCCAGTATAAGAATATCAAATCAAATACTTGACCTGAAACACCAAACCTGTGGTGGAGAAGTAAGTATTCACTCTGTGAGCACTGATGAAAATTCTTCACTCTGTATGCGGAAGTCTCCCCTTCTTCACATCTCTAAGTTATGTGTATCAGGTTTGAATACATAACAAGTTCTTAACAGCCTTCCAGTCTCAGTTCAGCACAGTTTAAATTTAACATTATTAAGAATTGGGGGAATTACTTGAAAGGAAGTTCTCAACAAAATTCCCACATTTGTTGTTCCTCTTTTTGCTCCAGAATTTACCCTTCTTGAATGATGGCATGCTTACAGCAAGTCCCGGTGTCTATTATTTACAGAAGTGTCTCAATAAGAAGGACAACTTCTATCATCCTCATTTTCCCATCCTTGCTAATGAGAAAGAATTGGATCACTTTTCTGCATCCTAAGATGTTGAACACGGTCTAAGGTGATCTAGGTGGCCTGAACCAGACCTGGACAGGCTCCGGTCTGCAGACTCCCTGGGGTGACCCAGAGCAGAAGTTACAAACCAGTGAGACATGGACCGTATTCAGCCTTAAGACAGGTTTTACTTGAGTGTTGCTTTTTAAACCTGGGAGATACTGCATAAGAATCAGGTTCTGGGGGAGTTTCTTAAAAATTAGAAGATCCAATGACCTGGGCCCACACGCCCACATGGCAGCACTGGGCCCATGGCTGGGGCACTCTTTGGATGAGGCTTTGAGTGTTCTCCAGGTCCCGCAGTCTCCTCCAGCATAGCTCCCTTCTTTGGTTTGTCAGCCAGGTACCTATGGGCATTTGAGTCAGGGACTCAATGTAATAAATCAATGTGAGTTAGAGACCTCTGACCTGGAGCGTGAACTAGGGACTCCTGGTCTACAGTGTGAGTTAGGGACCTCTAATATAGAGTTCTGCAGTTTGGAAGCCAGGCCATGTTTTTGAAATATATCCATATCCCCACAATGATCTTCTTCCTGTAGATTTTTTAAACCAACAATGACTTACCTCTAAGGACAACTTCATTTGAAATGATCTTCTCAGAGCTGGACCATCACCAAATGGACAACTTGCTGATGTTTATTTGAGTGTTTACTTTGTGCCTAGTCCTGGGCTCATGTTTTGGAGTTGCTATCCCTGTTTCAGAGAGGCAAAGTAACTTGTTCCAGATCACACACCTAGTAAATGGCATAACTAGGCTTCCAGAGCCTAATGCTCTTGGAATAGTGTGCTGCCTCTCTTTCCACAGAGAAGGGCCTTACTTAACAAAGCAACCAACAGTTGTTACAGCATTTACTAGATGCCAGATAATTTCTAGAACAAATAATAATTTATTTAATCATCCTAACCATATAAGGTAGATTCTATTATTATTCTTATTTTGCAGATGAGGAAACTAAGGCATATGGAATGAATTACCTTCCCAGGCTAGTAAGTAGCAGAGGTGGGATTTGGATCCAGGAAGTCTGATCCTAGAGTCTATTTCCTAAATCAGTGCTCCATGAGCACCCCAGAACTCTGTTAATTGAATGTGTTAATGTTACATCCAAATTTTCTTTCAGTTGGTCTTTTAACAGGTACTTGTATTTACCATAATAATTGTCACCTCTATACTGGGTGCTAAGTATTTATCAAAAGACACAGACCTCCAGATAATAGAACATGCACACTTGAAACAGTTGAATAATTAATGTAAAGCAGTGGATTCAAAACAAATATGATCTTTATGTAAGCTTATGTTAAAATATGTATATTAGTATTGATGTATAGTATATTTTTCTCCCTTTATAACTTTTCTGGATTTCTCAGTTCGTAATTTATTCTGAAACTACTGTGTATGTGTGTGTATGTGTGTGTGTGTTTGTTTCTTGCAATAACATTTCTTTTGTGTCAAGATGTAAGACAATGCCCTTACATTATTGAGACTGCAAAGAATGTGGATTAGCCCAGAAAAGCAAAATTTAGTTCATTGACAAAATTTCTCTGACATCACCAGAAACAAGTTGTTCCTCAGAAATACACTCTCTCTCTACCTGAACAGAAACTTCCTTCAGCATCAATGTCATTCTATTATAGCTGTCTTCTTGATGATTATTTTAACGTGTTACATAACTCTTCCTTAGAAAACCATGTTCTGAGATAATAGAATGAAGGGCGGATGAATTCATTATCGTTGTCAATTTGGACTAATGACATATATAAAGCCCTTTAGGCGGCGTCAGACTGTAATGTTTTTATAGTTCTTTTATCTACTTTTGTAATTCATTTTATTCCCTCTAATGTCATCTTTTTTGCTATTATCATTGTGTCCTTGCTACTTCTAATCCAGTGGGTCTCCAAGCTTCCACCAAATGACTTGGCGTTGAACATGTGATGCTCTTAGGTTGTAGACACAGACACAGAATTAAATAATGTTGGATCTTATAGACAGAAAGTGGTGTACTCTTTTCAATTCCTTTTAAGCCTTCCAATCAGTTTAGAGTTAATATATCTTCGACACCTCTCTAATGGTTAATTTTCCTTTTCAGCAAAAAAAGAGTAGACCTGTGGCTCCAAGAGCTGGCAAATAACGGTATCTAGCTAGAATTCAATAAGTTTTCTTTTCATTGTATTTATTTGTATGACAGCTTTCTATTTATGGTAAAGGATTCTGGTTTTAATAAATTCTTTTAGAAATAAATTTGTTTTGCTTAAAAGGAAAATTAAAAGAAAAATGTAAGGATATGGAAGTACAGGTGGTATTTAGATATAACCCAAAGTGTGAAAATGTACTCAAGTGACTGAAGTTTGGAAAACACGAGCCCAGTTCAAGAAACAGTTGGTTGAGAGGGTTGAGGGTAGGTGGCTCCATGCCTTTCTTAAGGAAGAAGCAAATGGGCTTTTTGGGAACTGTTTTTTTGTAAGGTGAGGGATTATTTGTACTAGATTTTTGAGGTTGCTGGCAGTCTGCTTTCTAGTTAAGTGGAACAAAAATTTCTTTCCCCTCTTTTTTTTCTTTTTTTGCCATTTTTGTTTACCATACAGATAGATACTTTTAAAATGATCATGTCAGAGCCGAACTCTGTCCTGCCAACCTGCAGTTTGGGTGAATATTCCTCTGTATAACTGACTCTTCCATTACTTAGTCAGTGTCACACCTGCTGGCCCCTTCTGTGTGACAGCCCTTCAGATATATCCAGATAGTGTCCTGTTCCTCATGTATTATTTTGCTTAGAGTTGAAGACATCTGGCAGCATTTCCAGACCCCTCAGTATCCTGAGCACTTTCTTTTGAATGGACTCCAGTTTGTTATTGTCTGTCTCTAATTTGGCCACTAAATTGAGCACAATTCACTTACTCATTCAACAGATAGTAGTTGAAAATCTATGTGCTAGACAGTATTCTAAGGTATAGAGATACAGCAGTGAGTATCCCCCTTCCTTCATAGGGCTTTCATTCTGGTGGGGGAGGCATATATTAAACAAGATAATTAGATGAATATACTAGTATATTCTAATTATTATTATTTATCTAGTGATGGATACTAAAGCAATATACCAATATACCAATGATGGTCTGCTCAGCACAGAATTCAGTGAGCCTCCTTCCTGTGGAGGCAGTTTTCTTTCAGATGGCCAGTGATTACATTAGATTAACTGTTAGCTTATGTTAGTTTGTGGTCAGCTAAAGTCCCCTGGGTTTTCCTCTCCTCCATAAATGAGCATATATTAAATCATATTTCTCTCACGCTTTGTGTTTTTGGATTTCGTTGTTGTTGTTGTTGTCTTTTGTTTTTTGAGACAGGGTCTCACTCTGTTGCCCAGACTAGAGAGCAGTGGCATCATCATGACTCCATGACAAGACTTAAGACATAAAGAACATAAGGTGGAGCCTTATGGGAGAGGCTTCTGAAGTGAACATGACCTTTAATTCTATTTGTTTAAATTGTCACTATGTTCTTGACCACCCTCGCTGTTATGATCAAAAGAATTAAAAAACAGTTCCACATCACTGCCTGTGTTTTTTCCTTGTTTTGTCTCTCTTGTACAAGGCCTGGACAACCCATACAGTTGTTCCTGAACTTACTAACCTAACTTGTTTTATTTCTAGTAGCTAACCTTCATTGCTTTCCCTCTTTTATGCAGTAATTTCACCCCTTAATTCCCTAATGAGCAGTATTTCCAATTTAATGTAAGTGACCCAAGGAACATGCTAGGCATAGACATGAATAAGGGAGGTTCCTCACCCTTAAGGAATTCTCAGTCTAACAGCCAAGACAGACATATAAACAGATAACTATAATATCTGATAAGGGCAGTAGTAGAAGTATGTGCAGCACAAGGGAAGAATGATTAACTCAGGCTGGGGGAACAGAGAAGGAAATAATAGCCTGGCGACATGAAACAGAGTGGCAGGTTCAGAAACTCCAAGTTTGCTAAAATGTGACATGCAAATTAAAAGCTGACAAGACTGAAGGCTGAAACAACAGGCAGGGCCCAAACTATGAAGATTCTTTTGTATCATGCTAAAGCATTTCCATTTTCTGCAGTAAGCAATGTGAGATCCATTAAAAGACTGCAATTTTCTTTAGAATATTGTAGGGTTACATTAAGTTTAGGTTATGTTTAATTACTTAGTCTTAAAAGTTTGTTCCATTTTATTTTGTAGCTTTTCAGTTTGTTTGCTTAGAAATCAGAGTTGGTAGTCAAAATACTAAAGAGTAAAACCAAATGAATCACAGAATTGTCACACAACCAAGCAGGGCTGTTTACAAGGAAGCCCAGCTGTTTCTTCAAAGTCCAGGATCATTCTCTTTGTTTTCATTCCTATTCATAATGATGAAGAACATATATTGTAAGTAAAATATTAATTTAAATCCAAAAGAGGATGAAAATTGGAGGAAGTGGATTCATCCTGGCTTATATAGCTTTTCTGTTGAGTGCTTTATTTTAGTTTGAGAAGTTGGCATGAATAGCCACTGTTGGTGGATTTCTGTTCCATCCCATGGATGTCCGTGTAAGGGGAGGAGGGGATTTCCTCTGACCCTTCTTCCTCGTCTGCTTCTTAACCTCCTTCCTGTTCAGACGATCAGCAGCAGTCCTTTGCTGGACACCACTCACCACACTCATAAAAGGCCAACAGTCACCTATGCCCCTACCTGGAATTAATTTCATATGTTTTGTTACTTAAGAGGTAATCAAATTGCAGGTGAATTCTTGATTGTTTTCCATAAAATGAAAATATTGTTACGTAAAACAAAGTTGATATTTAAATTAATACCCCTGGAATGTTAAGAATATTTCCCAAATAACATACTCTTTTACTATTTTAAGTCTGTACAAGTAGTGCTATTCTATAGTTTCTCCAGGTTTGTCTTCCTTCAAGGGATGGTTCAGTTGAATGTTAATTTTGGATTTAAAATTCCTCTACATTTAGAATTCTTACTTATTAAAAAGAACTTCTGTATACTTTTACTTTTTCAATTACCTTACTCAAGTGTTTATGTCAGTGCCATAAGAAGTCATATTTTTGGCTTCCCAGATAAACTTAAAACACAGTGCTCCTAAAAAGTAATGGAAATAAGAAAGCACTTGATAATTCCTGCTTAACAAATGCCAATTCTCCTGTATTTAATTTTTAGATTGATATAAATTTTATTTTTAAGAAATTATTCATCTCATCTTGTTCGGAGTCATAAAAATGATTGGCTCTTCAACTTATTGCTTCTCTTATATATGCCTTCAATATCTATTAATGGAAACAATAGTCACTTGAATCAAATCCTAAAAAATAAAGCTGACAATTGAAAAAACATAGAAGACATTGTATTTCTGCTTTAAGACATATTGGTAATGCTATGTATCTACCAGTTTGTAAGATCATTTTTCTTTTTCTCTGAAATGAGTTTAAAAATACATATAATGCATGTTAACATAACTTTATTAGAGATTAAGTCATATGGAGATTTTTTCCGATTAGTATCATCACACAAAGATAGAAATAATGTATAATTCAATCTTATGAATGTACAAATCTCTCTTTGCTTTTGATATTTGAGCTTCATCAAACCCAGAAGTCATCAAGATAAATTCAATTCTGGATATAGTAACAAAAGTGGAGGACTATTATCTGAAAGGATATATCGTTGGAGCTATTCATCCTGTTATACAACCTGTGGTGCAGCGAAAACACCTCCCTGCAAGTTACCTATATAGGGTGGTGTTGTCACGCTTGAAATTAAGGTAAGCATGGTGCTCAAGAGAACAGTTATACTAAAAGGGAGTTGTGAATGACAGTTTTCTTTGTCTAAAAGAAAAGAAATTTTCAACAAAGTGATGGAGAATAAAGAATAATTGAGGGTTTTAGTTCAAGGCACATTTTCCAGCAGTTTAACCTGGATTGAAGTACAAAAATTTACACCTCCTTCCTTAAAACTCCTAACTGATTTTAGCTTCTTGCAGACAAATAGGTACTAGGTGAGGATGTCACTAACAAAGGGAAAGCAAAATAGACTCAAGAGGCACCTGGAAGCTCCTGTAGCACCTTCGGCAGATGAAAGAGTAGCAGTTACCTACAGGTACTGTCACTAGGCTGAAAGTGCTGACCGGACCCATGAGGTCCACTTTCACTGTCCTGTATTGTTTTATTAACAGTGGCAACAGAAATTTTCTCTACATTCTAAAACTTTTAACAGCAGAAAGACCTACTACACCAAGTTCTCCATATTGGATAGATCTCTTGTCAGCTTTTTCCCCAAAATAGGATTTAAAAGCCAACCATTATGGGATTTTTTATTTTAATTGCTACTTTTCCAAACAGTACTGCAATCATTTTTGCCAACCTAGATTGTAAATTTATAGTTTTCATGGTAAAATACTGTTGCTCTTTCCAAGCGAAGGATGAAAATAACTAGACCAATGTCTTATGTTAACACATTAAATTTGTGTGTGGGATTTGGGGGTTTTTTTGGTTTTTTTGTTTGTTTGTTTTTTTGAGACAAGGTCTTGCTGTGTCACCTGGGCTAGAGTGCAGTAGTGTCATCATAGCTCACTGCAACCTCAAACTCTTGGACTTGAGTGATCCTCATGCCCCAGCTCTCACGTAGCTAGGACTACAGGCACGTGCCACTATGCCCAGCTAACTTTTCTATTTTTTATAGAGACAAGGTCTTGCTCTTACTCAGGCTGGTCTCAAACTCCCAGCCTCAAACAATTCTCCCACCTTGGCTTCCCAAAGTGCTAGGATTACAGGAGTGAGCCACCAAGTACAGCCTTAACACATTAAATTTTTTATACAACTCTTCAACTATAATCATACATTACTTAATGGTGGGGATACAGTCAGAGAATGCATCCTTAGGTGATTTTATCATTGTCTGAACATCATAGAGCCTATTTACACAAATCTAGATAGTGTAGCCTACTACACATCTAGGCTATATTGTATAGCCTATTGCTCCTAGGCTACAAACCTGTGCAGTGTGTTGGCTGTACTGAATACTGTAGGCAATAGTAACACAATGGTAAGTGCTCATTCATTTAAACATACCTAAACATAGAAAAGGTGCAGTAAAAATACGGTATTACAATGTTATGGGACCACCATCATATATGTGGTCCATCTTTGATGAAAACATTATTATGCAACACATGACTGTATATCAAAACCATCTCAAAGACTAAGGTAAAAATTGTATTTTCTCTTTATAGTGATGAATCAACAATAATCACTTTAACTATGAAAGAACTAAGCAGAGAAGGAAAAATGAAATAAGAGGAAAACTGAGAAAATAGGAAAACTGAAAAAAAAAAGAAAGGGCCTTAAACAATTTCAGGTGTGTTTTTAAGGGACACTGTCTGCTACATATTTGGCAGGATGTATACAGGCTTCAGCTTTCACTAGGATAGGAAGCTTCATCAGATACTTACTAGTTCAAGCATTACTAAACAAATATGACATTTTTGCACAGTGGCAATGCTTATGTCCTAATTATTAATACAAATCTTATCAACCATGTGTAAATTATCTTTTCTGCTTTTAGAATTACTTCAAATAGACTTAGCGGTGCCCTGACAAGGCTAAGAATAAGCAAGGAAAAAGATCAGAAAAGAAGAAAAAGTAAAAAGAAGAATATTTATGTTCACTTAAATAGGATTTTTACTTGTATTTATTGCTATAAGAGTGATCTAAAACTATTTCTCATAGTTTTCATTAAAACAACAGACATGAAGCTTTTCTTTCTTTTTAAATTAGAAATTAAGTTAATAAAAGTTTAAATTTAGGAAATTTAAGTTAATAGAAGTTACTGTGTGTTTCATATATTTTTATATAAAAAGATAGCCATCAGGCTTGAAATAACAAAAAATGATTGCCTTGACCTTATTTGTGAGTTGCTCGTTCATTTTCACATGAGCATATTAGCTGAAAATCAGCAATTGGCTTCCAACCATGAATATATTCTCTCTGTTGCAGCCCGAAACATTCAGCAGCACCCAGTGGACAAAGACGCCCAAGGCTTCTGATTGAGGAATGTCCTCTAATTTATGAGACACAAACAAATGACATAGCAAAAGAACTGATAGAAAAGGTACTAAATGTATGCATTTTTTCGGGGGATATTGAGAAACATTTGGTATTTCCTCATCAATTTCCTTTTTTACTGTAAAAAGAACAGGGAAATGATAGGTGACTTTTTCTGCCAGAATTTAAAACATATTGAAGCACTGGTACCAAATTATTCAAGGTTAAAAATAGAAATACAGGCCAATGGAACAGAATGGAGATGCCCAGAAGTAAATTTAAACATATCTATGAAGTTTAATAACAAACCTGATGAAATAAAATGAAGGAATAATCATTACTTAACGAATGCTGTTGGGAAAGTGGGTAATTGTTCTGTAGAAAATAGATTCCACACATTTCAGATGAGATAAAGAGGTAATTTTTTTAAAGTATAAAAAATCCAAATGAAAATGGAAGAGTAAACATATTCAATTATGAATAGATTGAGAAGTTTGAGTGTATAAATATAACAAGTACTAGGAAAACTGAGTTTAAAAAAACTTCAAGGGGAAATCTGCAACAGATTCATTTTCAGAATACACAGTGTAGGAAAGGACTACAAATACACGAAAGCGATGTCCAGTCTTAAATGGACAAAGTCCACGGACAGCAAACACAAAAGGAAATATAAATAATTATTAACAGGAGACAGTTGGCAACAGCTTTGACCTAATAATTGGTTTTGGGGGGTTTTTTGCTGAAGAGGCTACATAATGTAAATAAAAACTGAGAATTAATACTTCACCATAATTAAACTGAGAAATTAAATCAAAATAATTAAATCCAGTATTGGCAAAACTTTAAGAGAAGTTAACAGTCATATTGTAACTGGCATTGAAACAAATTAGTACAGTGTTCCTGAATATCTGTTTGGTAAGAAGAATTGTAAATCCAGTTTCATTTTATGACCTAGTAGTCTCCTCTTTAGGAATCTATTCCAAGAAAATAATTGAAAGGGGAGGGAAGAGGGCAAGAGAAAAGGCAAAAAAAAAAAAAAAGAAAGAATATAAATGTATTTATTACCACTGACCTGTACGCTAAAAAATGATAAATTATATGCATATATTTTACCTTAGTTTTTAAAAAAAAATTTTAAGGAAAAAATTTAAAAGGGGAAAATCATTTTTATACAAAGATATTTAATCAACAGCGAATAAAGGGCTAAATTCTCAATAACTGGAAGGCTTCAAAGTAGACAATGATATACCAGTACAATAGAATATTTTATGGGCATTAAATGTGGCAACTATATTGACTGTCAAGATAGACAGCTCAGGCTGGGTGCAGTGGGTCACTCCTGTAATCCTGGCACCCTGAGAGGCTGAGACAGGATTGCTTGATCCCAGGAGTTTGAGATTGCAGTGAGCCATAATCACGCCACTGCACTCTAGCCGGGGCAACAAAGCAAGACTCTGTCTCAAAAAAAAAAAAAAGAAAAGTCTACATGGTATAACTTGATTGAAACTTAAAGGTTGAACAATGTAGGTATATTGATTAAAATGAAGAAAAAATTGTACATTCATAAATATTCTAAATTGATGAGATTCTGTGGTGAAAAGGTTTTGTTATTGTTGCATTGACATATTTATAATGTTTTAGCTTTTATTTAAATGCATACAGCCAAAATCTAAGATGTTTCCTTTTAGGTAAGAAACTGTGAAACTTGTTCACTTGTTTCTATGGTTGTTTCCAAGCTTTAAATAACCATGTGTGTAAGATTATCTGTGGTTTATGTAGCTAGTTATAGCTGCTAATGATATTTCCCATTTAGCTATACAGTCCCCATTCAGTAAAGGTTTTTAGGAGCAGTCTTTGAGACTAGATTTTTATAAACAAAGTACGCGTACTGTTTACTACTGCCATTCTGGGAAATTTAATTTTTTTTTTCTGAGACTAAATCCATTCCAGAAAATGTCTTTGGAAAACAAAAATGTAGCTACTAATTTAGTCTTAGCAGATCACCATCAGAGCCTTGTTTTGCATTTGACTTCCTGGACACAGTTAAAGATCTGTTTAAACAGGAAAGTACTGTTATTTCAGTAATTAGAGTAATGGGGTTATTTCATGAAGAGAAAAGCTTCAGGAAACATAACATGAAATATTTGAACACTGCTCTGGGTTTGAACAAGAGCAATAGATGAATGCCAAATATTATTTTTGAACAGCTGCCTCGTATAAAGAGTTGGTTGTTGAACAGCTAAATTTTAAATCGCAACTTTATTTTTTTTAGAAACAGACTTGCTCTGTCACCCAGGCTGGATCGCAGTGGCGCAATCATAGCTCCCTGTAACCTTGAATTCCTGGGCTCGAGCACTCCTCCCACCTGAGCCTCCCAAATAACTGGGACTACAGGTGTGTACCACCACGACCCCCTGATTTTTTTTTAAACATTTTTTTTGTCAAGACAGGGTCTCAGTATGTTGTCCAAGCTGGTGTCAAACTTCTGGCCTCAAGCAATCCTCCTGCCTCAGTCTCCCAGAGCCCAAAGTGCTGGAATTGCAGTCAGTGAGCCATGGCACTCGGCCCTTAAAGCAAGTTTTAACATTAGGCCAATGTTCACTCTAATTTTAAAATTAGGTTTACAAGTGTTTCTCAGGATTTCCAACTGAAAATAACATTTAAAAAGTACCAATCCTCCAACTTAAAAAATGGAAAGGACATTAATGCTATATTTGTCACCAGATCTTTCCAGATAAAATTTTCTAGTAACAGAAAAACCTTTCTGCATTTGTTCTCAGATCAACTAATAAGACCCAGAGAAAGCATTGACAATAAATTCACCCATTTCTGCCTGCAGAATGCCATGCCTCCTTACCCCTCCCTCTTATCTCCTAGGACACCTGATATAAAGGAAAATTTGTAGCTATTTTTAAGGCTTCATACATAGTTATAATCTCAATATGCTAATTTGTAGGCGGAAATGATATTGCATCAGCCATAGTCCTTTGTCCTTGCTCCGCACACCCACACCCTGTCCCCTTCTTCGAATTCTCCCCGCCATAGGCTGCGGCTGAGTTACAGTCGCCCGCTTTGGGCCTTGCTCTCTGATTTTGCCCCAGTTCTTTGTGGCCTTTTTCCATCCATTCCATTCTAACTGTGGATGTTTGCACTTGCAACCTCCATCATAACTCTTTCTTTTCCTTCCAGGTAACATTGAAAACATTCAATTTAAATGTTTAAAACAGTGACCATATAAAAGACATTGCTATTTCTTCATTTTAACTTATTTAATGAGTACGTATGGGGCATCTATAAGTATAAAACACTGCAATACAAAGATGAACAAGACACGGTCCCTGCCCTCAAAGGAATTGCCAGTTCAACACAGGAGAAAGAGAACAAAGGAATGAAGCAAAAGCAGAGAGGAAAATGCCTTAGGTTTTTTTTTGTTTTTTTTTTGCTGTATGCATTTAAGTAAAAGCTAAATCTTAAAGATGTGTCAAGGAGGAAAGTGCCGAACATGAAAATAACTACTCTTAAGGTCTCAAATTATTTCACTGGTATTATGTACTATGCTTCAGAATCCTATTCTTTAACTGATAGGATTGAATCTACTCATGTATTTGCTCCAGATAGGAGACAATAGCATAAAGACATAAGCCAATCAGAAAGTGTCCTAAGAGTTGTGGTATGCTTTATACGTACACATTTGTCAAGAACTAGTCTTTTAGGCCGGTCGCGGTGGCTCACACCTGTAATCCTAGCACTCTGGGAGGCCAAGGCGGGCGGATTGTTTGAGCTCAGGAGTTCGAGACCAGCCTGAGCAAGAGCGAGACCCCGTCTCTACCAAAAATAGAAAGAAATTAATCGGACACCTAAAAATATATAGAAA
>CAUYSK010046603.1:0-19539 GCA_963575035.1 Avahi laniger
AATTGCAAAGATGTGGAAACAACCCAAGTGTCCATCAATACATGAGTGGATTAATAAACTGTGGTATATGTATACCATGGAGTACTATTCAGCTTTAAGAAACAATGGTGATATAGCACCTCTTGCATACTCCTGGAAAGCGCTGGAACGCATTCTACTAAGCGAGGTATCCCAAGAATGGAAAAACATGCACCACATGTACTCACCATCAAATTGGTATTAGCTGATCAACATTTAAGTGCACATATAAGAATAACTTGTATTAGATGTTGGGCAGGGGGAGGGGGCGGGCATATGCACAAACAATGAGTGCAGTGCACACCTCTGGGGGAATGGAAACACTTGAAGCTCTGATTTGGGGGGAGGGAAGGCAACGGCATCATACGTAACCTAATCATCTGTACCCCCATAATATGCTGAAATAAAAAAAAATAGCTCAGTGTGTTCTTCCTTAACGGTTGGACTTAATCTTTAGAATCCTCATTATTCCACAAACAACAGAATATTATGAACCAACTTATTCCAGACAGTGTAGCTGGGATAGTATTATCTGGGATTTCAGATTTAGACTAATAAAATTGAAGGATGTGGCAATGAAAAACCTCTTTATGATTGTATTATACTCTAACAAATTAATATTATTATGGTCTTTTCTCAGTGCTATTTCTTTATGTCCGGAACATCATCAGCACCTTTCACTCTTTGTGCAGGTCTGATCACCCATGAACCAAGAAACTGTCACGAACCAAGAAAAATGTAAGGACATCTCCCCATGAGAAGGATTTATATATTTATAGAAAACCCACTCCAAGAAGGCTGTCTGTGAGCTATATATATGTGACTTGTATGAATTTAGTTATTATTATGTCTTGCTGAGTTTTAACAACACTAGGCGCTTATTTGTTACTTAATCAGTTGGCATGTTCAGAATTGTACTTTATTTTAGCATATGGAAATAAGCAAGTAGACTTGAGCACAAGGTGCCTGATCCACGTCCTTGTAAGATCAGGCACTCTTCCCTCTTTGCACTTGTAACAATTGTAATCATGTGCTTGTTTCAGACTTAGCTTTTTAATTTTTTTTAATAAAGAGTTGTCAATTACCTACCAGGCACCAGTTACTGTGCAAATAATTGAATATTTGGGAACAGATAAAACAGGCAGGCTCTGCCCCAGGGAAACCACGATTCCAGCGAGAGGCGAGGAACATGCACGTGAACCAGCGGCTGGAGCCGAAGGCCCATCGGGCCTCCCCAGATAGGTCACCTCAACCTGCCCAACACCCTGGGCCCATTTCATGAATTACCCAAGAGGAGGGTTTCCTTAAGCCATGCAAAATGTTAAAGTTCTGTTTTTCCCTTTTTCTAGAACAGGGATGATTTCTGCCTTGCTGGTGCACAACTAGTGGAGGCCACTGAAGTCACTTTTCCCACTGAGGAAGCTTGAGGGAGGCGAGTGTTTTGCTGCTCACACCTGAGCGGAGGGGAGTGTCAGGCCTTCGGTCACTGCCCCGCTGGGCAGGGCAGCACGCGCCTCCTTCCCGTCTAGACTCTCCAGTTTTCGAAGGCAGAAAACATCTGTTTTCATCTTCCACTCCCAATGCCTGGAAAATACGTAGCTTTCAATAAGTATCTTTGAACGAATTAGCCAGTAGGGATCCTGTTAAACTCTCGGCCGAGGCCCACACAATTACACCAGACAGAACGGAAGGAGACGGGTCGCTGTCTTCTGTCCGACCCGGCGGTCCCTGCGCCGCGACCCCTCCAGCGCCCCGTGGCGTCTGACTCTTCCCTGCCGCGTCTCCACAGGATCCCCCGGGCACCGCGAGTGCCGAGGACACACGCACGACGTCTCTCCTTTCCTCGCGGTCAGCGTGTTTCCCTGCAGGAGCCTCTGGACCTGTGTGGACCTGTGTCCTGCCTCTAGCCCCGACGACGGGCCGGCGCCCGAGCCCCGAACCGACTCCGCCCCGAAGGTTCTGAGGAGAAGCGAGAGGCGGCTGCCCTGGCGCCGATCCTCACCCTTTACGGAGCGGGGGGAACGAGGCAGCGGTGACGAGTCGGCCAGGCATGGAATTGAGTCTCATAACAAAATTACTCGAGCTGCAGACAGCGCTGACGCACGAAGATCACCCGAGGACCCGCCCGCCCTCGGCGTCCGGAACCGGCAGACGGCAGGGGCGCCCCGCGCGCGGAAGTGACGTCACCGGCCCGGATGCTCGGCCCCTCCCTGCGGGATCAGCGAGAGACGCGCGGAGTGGGGCGTCCGGCTCAGAGAGCGAAAGCGTGGATTTCGCGTGCAGCGCGTGTTTGCCGAAACAATAAATAGCAATCACAAATAAATATCACCTCGAACCGTCTTAATAACTTCGTATCAGTGATTCAGAAAGAAGTGTTTGACATTTGTCCAAAAAATTTTATTTTATTTATTTATTTTATTTTATTTATTTATTTTTTTGAAACAGAGTCTCGCTCTATTGCTCAGGCTAGAGTGCGGTTGCGTCAGCCTAGCTTACTGCAGCCTCCAACTACTGGGCTCAAGCGATCCTCCTGCCTCAGCCTCCTGAGTAGCTGGGACTACAGACATGCGCCACCATGCCCGGCTGATTTTTTCTAGGTATTTTTAGTTGTCCAATTTCTTTCTATTTTTAGTAAAGACAGGGTCTCGCTCTTGCTCAGGCTGGTCTCGAACTCCTGAGCTCAAACAATCCGCCCGCCTCGGCCTCCCAGAGTGCTAGGATTACAGGCGTGAGCCACCCTGCCCGGCCTTGTCCAAAAAGTTTTAAATGACAGCTTTTTCTAAAGAATAAAATGTGAAATTTTTTGCTGTTGCTGCAAATGAACATGAGTCTAGCACTCAAGTACAATGTATGTTAAATTACCACAACTGGATCTCTCACAAATGTGGATGGGGCTTAAAATAATTTTCTCTGAGCTTGCTCTTAATATTCAACAGATGAAAGCTTATGTTATTATTGTTTTTTTTTAATTAAGAATCACAGGAACCCCTTACTAAACAAGAGCTTGTTGATTAAATTTGAATTCAGCTCACGATACCCACCAACATCACCCCACTTTCATCTCCCCATCAATCCCGCCCGCAGGAGACGACGGTGCACAGGAAGAGAGAGGAGGTGACCTTCCCTGCTGGCGTGTGCGCTGTGAGCCTGTGGTCCCATGGCTGGCACCAGGCACAGCTCTTCCACCCCGGCTCTGATGAAGAGCTGCCCAGACGACTCTGTAGCACTCCACCAGCACACCAATATGTTTGCTAAATTGATCAATAATAAGATTGATACGTCTTCTACTTGGTTAAGTTAATCTTCTTATTGATCAGCCAAGCAGACATATTGCTTTTCCTGGGCAGCTCTTCTCTACAGCTTTTCTCCCCTACCTCGACACCCCGGTTGTCGGGGGCTATCAAGAAGAGAAATAGAACAACATTTTCTACATTAAAGGCTTCCATTACATCAAGCCCATCTTTGCCAGCTACAAATATCTCTTAGACTCGAGGATTTATAACCAACAAGTTCCTGGCTCATTTTTCTGTGGGCGTTAGAATATTGATAATGATCTGAGCCTTTCCTTGCTCACATTTAGCATGTAGTTTTTAAATTAATAATAGTTATAAATTGAAGGTAGGAAGCGCCTTTCCAATCACAGCGCCCAGAGCAAAGATCTGAAAAGTTAAGACGACAAACAAAGCTGAAACACGGCAGACACCCGGTGCATCCCTGTATTATTCTTTTCCTTATTCAAGACAGAGTTAAAGTAGGTGGACAGCAACCTCATGGGTGAAAAAGGAGCCGCTCCCAAGTGGGAGAATGAAGTGGAAATGCCACAAAAACACCGTCCAGCTCAGGGGACCAGTTTCTGCTCCGACATCCACACTCACACTAGGTGACTTTGGGCAAGTCACTGCACCTCTGGATCTGTGGACGCCCTCTGCGACCTTGAGCAATTGCAGTCACTTGTATCCAGGGGGTATTTTCAGCACGAAGGGCAGCATGCTCCCAGAAGGCCCTGTGGGAAAGAGAAGTCGAGGTTTGATGACACGAGGAAGCGTTGTTGTCAGATGGAAGAAGGGGAAGGTCAGTGCCCGGAGACTGTCGGAGCCCAGACGCGGCGGATCAACCGCCAGCCCCACGCAGGACGGGAGGCGCCTCCGTGAGGAGAAGTCTGCGGGGCTTTGAGAACCGCGCAGAGTGGTGTAGAGCCGGAATGTGGGCCGGGTCAAGTTAGAGAACAGCAAGGGGAACAGTGGGCAGTGTCACGGGTCACAGCAGCCAGGCTGGGAGGAGGGATGGTGACCAAGTTGGCCGCCTTCATGTGTGCGTTTGCACTGAGAGCCACGGTGGAGAGAAAAACATAACTTATGGGACTAGGGAAATTGCTGGGTGTCAGGCATGAGGAAGACTGTTGTTCCAAAGGGGGTCCACAGTCTCCCAGCACTCAGACGGCAGGGCTCTGTGTCTTTTCCATCCCTCACTTTCCACACACAATGGTTGTCAATAAATGTCTGCTGAATAATGTTTAAATAAAGGCAAGCCAGGCTCGGAAGAAAAAATTCCACCGGTTTCTGCACTTGCTTGGTGGCCAACTTGAGCTTCTTAAATGTTAGTAAAAATTCTCTCTGTGCCGAGCACCGTGTAATTCACATTCTAAAGCAAGAGAACTAAAATCAAGGGCATTTGATTAAGCTGTGAGATGTGGGTGGTGGTCCCTTCTAGGTGACAAATACAGACTGCCTTACCTGGGAAGAGGGCTCACAGCACCGCTAGGATGAGGCCAGCAGCAGCGGTTTGGGATAGAACTGGGAATTGCTGCTTACGATGGAAAGATCGGGCTGCTTCAAGGCCCTCGCCCGGGAGGAGCTGTGTCAGCTTGCAGAATCCAAATTTCGAAATTCCAAACTTCCAAATTACTTCAAAATGGCACTCCACTTTACTCACCCTGTGCGTGCGATGGTGGAACAGGATGGCTCTGATGATTAGTTTTCTGCCACTTGTACAGAATTAAAAGAAAATCAGACATCAATAAGAAGGAAGGCAGAGGCACACTAGAGCCGTGTGGGATTCAGCCGTGCCCCGGGACACTCACCGTCACCTGCTCTGTGCCTGGAACCACAGACGCCCTCGCAGGGCCCGAGCGCGCTCATTTCCCACTCACCGAAGACTTGGCCCGGCTTCTGCTTGCAGGTGAACAGGTCCAAGCAGAGCGGGGCATAGTGAGTTATTTCAAAACTGGTTCTGCTCATAGACCCTGATCTTTTGCAACTATTTTTGAGTGACAGGCAGGTCCCTATGTCCCTTTAATTTCTGTGAGTTAACGGCGGTTTCTGCACTTTTTGCTAAAAGGAAAAGATTTTCTCTTCTTGGCACTCAGGGAAATCTTTCTCCACAACATTTGCACCTGAGAGCTGGAGCATTAGTCCTTTTTACTTGTCTTTGGTGGAATACCAATACTTTATTCTGAATCTGAGATATCCCTGGTGGACCAAGAGTGGGAAAAAAATTAAAAACGAAGGTTTAACCAAAAAAAAAGCTTTCCCTCTACTGTCAAGAGAAAAAAGAATTTTAAATCTTTCCAGGGCAAATGTTGGATGTGATCCTCATATTTCACCTTTGGATAAATTCTCACTTCAAGCAAAACTATTTTCCTTTGAAACTGCTGTTATGCAGACACATACCAAAATCATTCAAAAGGAATGTTTTGCCTCAGAATAATGTGATGTATTTAATGTATTCTGACAGTCGTCAACATGCTGGACTCTACATCCCTTTCATGTCTGTGTGTTCTTCTTCCTACACGTTGGCCTCGGACACCTGTCCTTAATTGGCGCCTACCCTCAGATCCGTCATTCCCAGGCAAGAATGATTTCTCCACGCACAGCCTCCATGGGGACAACTGGCACTGTCGGGAGACATTTTGGGTTGTCACACTTGGGGGAGGGGTGCCACTGGCATCTGGTGTACAGAGGCCAGGGATGTGGCAACACCCAGGACTGCTCCCAGAGCAATGGGCCGTTCAACCCCATCTGTTAGTACGCTGAGGATGGGAAGACCTGTGTTGGGTAATGTCGCCATTCTGGCCGGGTTGCTAACAAAGCGTTCAATCTGACACAATTCAGGTTTTAAGCTAACACATGTGACTTTGGGGTGTATGGCAAATGCCATGTGTTTGCATAGCACTCACTGTATTTGTTTAACTTATTCACACAAATGACAGCTACCCAGTACCCACTCTTCATGATGGGTGTCCCTGAGAGATGTCCAGAGGTGGACAAGACACAGGCATTCGACAACCACGGAACCAACAGAAAGTGACTACAGATGATCCAAAAAGACAGAAACATGCAATAGCCTGAAAAATACCCATAGAAAATTTCAAATTAAAAATACTTTTTAAAGAATACAAATGCCAGCTAGCTAGGAGGAATAAGTTCCAGTGTGTTCTGTGCCACTGCGGAATGCCTATAGGAAACAATGATATATTGTACAGTTGCAAGTAGCTAGAAGGAAGATCATGAATGTTCCCAACACAGAGACATGATAAACATCTGAGATGATGGATATGCTAATTACCTTGGTCTGATCCCCATACAGTATATGTATCAAAACATCACTATGTAACCCATGTATATGTATAATATTATTTTTCAATTAAAAAATTAAAATAAAATTTAAAAATCTAAACAAATTAAGTAGGAGGCAGGGTGATTAAATTTGGAAACAGAAGGCTAAAAACCCAACGTACATATGTAGATGTGATGGAAAACGATTCCCCAAATTGTTCTCCAGAGTAGAGCCCACGGAAAATGGATCAGAAATGCTGCTACTGAATGGAAAAAGGCAGAGGGATTTCATGTCGGACAGTCAAACGCACAGAGACTGGCTAGAAAACAAGGCAATACTGAAGAAACGCGAATGTGTGTAAGAGGAATTCGCATCATTGCCGGCTTGATGAGTTAGAGGAAAGCAAAGGTACAACTTAATTACAGTTTGCCTTCCAGTCTAGAGCAAGTGTCAGTAACACTCCACAGGTTTCAGCTGTTGGATTCTGGTCTGCCAGGGTCTCACTGTCACGTAAAACGTGCCGACCAGGGGGGGGCAGATACAGTCCCACGTCCTCGGCCTAACAGGGGGATCTGGGATCTTCATAATACCTAATATGGAAATGTGTCTGTTATGTAGAAACAAGTCAATTAACAGAAGGCAGGTGAGCTAACACACGACGTAAGCAAACACATTCTGTTTCTTAAAGATGAACATATTATGTGAAATAAATCAACTCACGGCCTTTCCAAGTGCTGTGATCATCACGTGCTTTGGAGTTGAAGGTGCTCAGAGACTGAGACGGGGTTATCAGCTGAGTGTTTGGAAGTGTTTCTTCTTAAATTCTATAACAAAAGACAGAAGCTAAATAAACATAAAATAAACACAACTCTTTGATAGTGTATTTATTTACTCTGCTCTTGAGCCATAAAATGTCAAAATTTTGAATTTTCATTTTATTGTTAATATTTTCCTAGGAAGGACCATTCGGGATTCTCCAGAAGCAGCTTGAAGTGCTGTGGGTTTGTTCAACCTCTGGCACGTGGTCCCTGAGCCTGTCTGCAAACGTTCTCAGCTCTAGAGGGGAAAACATAGCAATTGGTTGTGTTTTCAGAATGAAAAAGGGGGTACGTGGAGGGCAGGCACTTTGCGCACATGGGGCAGGCTCGGTGTGAGGACTGAGACGGGGAGAGACGGAGAACAGGGTGGGGCCGGCAAACCGGTGCAAATTCTCAAAGGAAAGGAGCAGGGCTGTGAGTCACGGAAGCATGGAGTCCCTGCGCAGGAACGTAAGGAGGTGAACATGTAATCATCTGGGCATCTTAAAAACGAAATACCTCCCATGAAGCCGAAAGCTCTGTACTTCATCCCACATACACTGGGAAAGAAGAATGCAAGGTCCTCAGTCAACACTGGGGTCTAGGAAGTGGGCTTTGATAACATTCTCCTACAGACTCTAGCTGCCGGGGACAGTCCTTGGGCCAGAGGAAGCCAGCAGAGCACCTCCCTGTTGAGAGGCCTTCCTGGGTCCGAAGGTGCAGGATGCCAACTCTGGAAGCTTCACAGAGCAGAAAGGGAAGGATTTGGCTGTGTAATGGGCTGTGCCTGGGGAATAAGAAAAGCAAATGTAAGTGAGGTGACCACGGATGGCAACGCTGCTCCGTCAAGATAAAGAACATGGCTGAGCAGAGGGGCAGAGGGCGGCGGGAACACGGGAGTGCCTGGTGTGCTCGGTTGGGAAGATGTTGATCAGTAATGTGCCTTTGGGCTAGTTAGGTAGAGGTGACCAGCAAACGGCTGGAAAATGGCAACTCGGTGTCAGGAACACACAGGGCTGTCACGCCGCCCAGTCCCAGGAGTCATCCTGACGTGTGTCATGCTCCTCGGAGACGTGGTACAGTGACCTGGGAAAGGCCTTGGCAAAAGGCACTGCTGACAGTTCCAAGAAGCCTGAAAATCAGTGCCAAGAAGCTCCCTGAATTCAGAAAGCCACCTCCTACTTTTGCTTGTCTGACACTGATCAACATCCTAACGCACCCACAGAGCTCACATCTCGCGCTGGCTGGGACTACTGTCATGATCCGTCACTGTATGTTAGCTGGACACACAACCGCATTAGTAGCTCAGGACTGAGGTGGAATTTTCACATCCTGTTTGGACACGTCCTGACCTCACTGCTCCGGCGTCTTCCCAGGCATGTGCGGGCCTCGATTGATGTCGCCCACCTGCGAGAACCCGAGCCTCTCAGGGAGCGTCTTGGCAAGTGTGTTAGCTCTGATCAGTGCCGTCCCATAATCCTCCATCCCTTTCATGGTCTTCCCTGGGTGTATTTCTCCTGATATCATTCAAGAAACACTACATGAAACTTACGGACACAGAGTCATGCAGCCTAGGGTTGGGCTGGAGCCAACGTGAATGCAGCTTAGCCGTGGCAACTTCTGGAAGAAGGTGAGCCAGAGAGTTCACGCTTGTGACTCTCTTCAGTTTTCTTCTTATGCAGTCCAGGCTGGGGGACCTGCCTCAGTTTCCCTGCTGCCTCCCCACCCCAGCATCACAGACGCAATGTGGTAGGAGCCTTCCTCTGTGTTCCACACTGCGCTCTACTTGTGTCTTCCTGACTGAGGTCGTGGTATCTTTCTTTCCTCTCTAAAGTATGAGATTCTTGAGACTGGGGATATCGTCTCAACGCTTCGTGTCCCCAGGAAGCAATGCTCCGTGAACGCATTAGGGCTGCTTCCTGCACGCTCCCAAGGCCCCCTTTCCTGCACACCCCCCAAGACATTCCAGATATCCAGGCGTCCGGACAAAAAGCTTCACAGGCTCCCCATCCATTACTTCTGTCACATCCATAGGAATCTAAGTATTTGGCTTCATAAAATCACACAGTATTAAACCTATGGAAACTTGTATTCAAACATGATTATGCATGGGTACCCGATATAGAAAACAAAAGTGCAGCTGCTCTTGTTGGCACAAGTGGAGAGGGGACCCAAGTTCTCAGAACCTCCCCTACGTCTCCAAGGAAACTCGGGGCTCTGTAACCATAGATTGAAAAACACTGACCTAGGTTAATGTTATTTTACAGATGAGAAAAATGAGACTTGTTGTACGTTAAAAATGTTCTGTATGCTTCTAAATCTGAGTTAAGTCTCTGTCCACGCCACAGTAAATGTACGCCTCTTTTAAATGAATATGGAAAAGTTCTTCCATTAGTTTCGTTCACAGACAGCTGACAGGGTAGTGAAGGATGTGGCCCACGGAATTTTGTGTCTGTTACACAACTTGGCTGCAACACAGCAAATGCTATTATAATATTGACTGGCACCAATTAATAAGCAGCATTACAGAAATAATGCAATCATAATAAATGAGACTGGAGTCAAACCAAGAGACTTTGAAAATGAACACTTTGGTAATTATGATCCTCTCTTTATAAACATAATGGGCAAGGTAGAGAAGCAATTTCCAATTTGTGGTATACTTACGATTTATATGTAGAACCACAGCAATAAATCCCAGGGAATTATGTGAACTATAAAGTCTTGTTCACAATACGGTGCTAGTTTTACATAAAAATACTATAAAAATAAATTGTGTAACTTTCCAGCAAAAAAAAAAAAGAAATAATTAGGTAAAACATGGCAAGGATCTTAGTGAATTATATACTGTAGGTGTGTATATATAATAAAGTAGGGCACTGAAAAGTGCTCATTGTACAAATAAAACATTACAGTTTTCTCTTTACCATCCCAATTACGTAGAATTGGAATTACGACTTGTCTTCGGAGAGGCCAAACTCAAATGCTGTTTACTCAAGTGGAAGGTTTATTGGTTTCCCAAATCTGGCATTTGAGTATACAGCTGGTGTTTATAAGGTGATCAGTTAATGACTGATGAATGAATGCATATTTGTCACTAGCCCTAGGGGATGGCCTTGCCCTTATGCTGAGATACTCACTGCAGGGACCCGGCAGAGCTGGGGCGATGACGACCATTTGGGGCCAGTGTGGCGAGGTCACGGCCACTCCCCAGCAGACACCCACTGAGGACAAAGAGCTCAAGAGCGGTAACTAGGAGAAGAGAGACTGTGGCTGGGATTGTACACGTACTGAATATAATTTGCATGGTCCACCAGGGCAAGGCGAACGCTGGCCAGTCTCCCAGGACTCCATGAATCGTACATTTATGCCTTAATCTCTAAGTCCATATTGTCTTACTCAAGGCTGTAGTTCCAAATAGGAGATGTGCAGACAGCTCTCAGTCTGTCCCTCCCGTCCTTCCTGCGTCCAACCTTACATCTGTCTCTGTACGGGACACCTTGGGCTAAACAGCACGTGGCATCTCCCCTCACTCCACAGACAGCAGCCACGTTCTTGAACCTCCCACGTCTGTGAACGCTCCTTCATCCTCCTGCTCTTGCAAATCATTTGCTTTGCCTCTCCTCACTGCTGACACCAAATAACTTGTCAAGGCTCTCAAAATGTCCTTGCCACAAGCTAAATTGCAGGCGTTCTCACCTGGAAGCCATGAAAGCTCCTCCCTGATCTCATCAGCTGCAGGGCCTTGCGCCACAGTCGACCCCAGGCAGATCCCAGGGAGCAGGTACATGCAAGTCACACGTGTGAATTTACTAAAGTCGCTCAGTGCCGAGAGTGAGTCGGTCCGGTTATTACAGATAGGACTTTATGTAACATGTCTTCTATCCACAAGCCAACCGCTTTATCTTGTTCTCAGATTCAGAAAGCTATCACCATGCTGGAAGAAGACTGGCCACACTGAACTTTTTAAATGACATCATTTTTGTAAGTTATACTTTATGGGAGAGTGAAAAGAGTTTTTAAAAATAATTTTAAAGCTCCGTTATCCATAAATCCTTTTTTTGCCCCTCTTCCTTTGTTGGAACACTTACAGGACTCTATATTTCTCCCAAGTATTACGTTCTGCTTCTATTATGAGCATTACTGTTCCAGCTCTACATCTTAGTGAGCTGAAACCTGCCCACAAGGGGGATGACAAGGTGAATAGATGCTGGTTGAGAGTTCAAGAAGTGATTCTTTTTTTTTTTGTGACCATTTGTATTTTTTTTTTATTTCAGCATAATATGGGGGTACAGATGTTTAGGTTACGTGTGTTGCCCTTGCCCCCTCTCCCCCCCTCAGTCCAGGTTTCAAATATGTCCATCCCATTGCGTGGTGCGCATTGCACTCTTTGTGTACACATATACCCGTCCCCTCCTCCCTCCTCCCCCCTCCCCCCTGCCCAAGGGGTGATTCTTAATGTTGCAATACACTTAATCTTTGAAAGAGCATAAACTCTGATTTCTTCTAGTGTATATGTAGCTACCTCACTATCACTTCTATTTTACAAGAACTAATGGATAAACTCCACCTTGTGGAATAAATGCCATATTTGGTAAAAATGTATCTATATATTGAATATATATATATATATTTTTTTTCCCTACAGACTTAAGTCTGTAAGAAAACTCCTATTTCTCTAGGTGGATTGTAGTAGGCCATGAAAGCTAACATTTCACTATAAGAATTAAAAGTAACAAGATAAGTGAAAAATCATATTTTAAAGATACTTGAGAACTTCAGATTCACTAAGGATAAGATGAACTCTGTTTCCAGAGAGTAGAGTTCTCTCTGGAAGACTGTATGTGCACTGTTTCTGTTCTTCCCCTGGATCAGCACAGGCTGGACCAATGTGAAGGACTCTTCCAGGGTAAAGAGAAACACACATCAAGTTGTTTCCACTGGAACAGAGTAGGTGGAACAATTTTTGGAGCTTACACAGGGCTGGGAATTGTTTGTGTGCCCCCCAGCAGACCATGCAATGGACAGGGTATTGGGTAGATTCCTCATAAGTTCTTACTTTAATAATAAAACTAAGAGCATTAGAGCAAAAGTTTCTCTGGGCACACCTTGGCAAAGTTTAGAAGCAAGCCTCAAAAATGTTCAAATGATGCCAATAACTTAACTTTGCATCAGAAGCAAATTCAACAATATTTAAAGGAATGCAACAAAATCTAGCAACCAAAAAGAAAAGAACAAAATATCTGGCACTCAATAAATAATTATTAGACACACAAAGAATCATAAAATATGACTAATAGCTAGGATAATAATTGCTCAACAAAAACTACTCAGAAATGACATATGATAGAACTTGAAGACAAAGAACTTTAAGATAGCTTTAAAAATACTTCATGTGATCACAACATTAAGGAAAACATAAACATTACAGTGATAACAATTCTCTAAAAGCATATGAAACTATCATAGATAGTAAAATATCTGAATTAAAAATACACTAGATTGGAATATAAACAAAATAGGCAGTGCAGAATAAAACATCATAAAATTGAAGAAATAACAATAGAAACTATCGAATAAGAAACAAAGACAGAAAAAATATTCAAATACAATGGACATAGTATTGACAATCTGTGGGACAGTATCAAGTAGTCTAACACACTTATAATCTCAGAAAGGAGGAAGGAACAAATAAAAAATATTTGAAAATATAGTGACCAAAATTTTCTAAATCCGATGAAAACCACAAATCATTGATCCAACAAGTTTTATAAATCCTGAGAAAAATAACTTGAAAAAAAATCCCCATAAGATATCATAGTCAAATTTCTGGTAGCAGTGAATAGGAAGAAAACCTTTAAAACAGAGAGAAGACACATTATATAAAACAGGGCAAACATAATAAAAATATATTTTCTTCAGAAACAGTGCATATGAGAGACAATAATGACATCTTTAAGTGTAAAAAGGAAGGACTGTCAATTAAAAATTATTTACCCATCACAAATATATTTCATAAATAAAAGACTTGTTACAGAAGCAGAAGTTAGAGAATTTATGAACAGTAGACGTGCACAAGAAAAAATGTTAAAGTAATTTATTCAGGCAGGAGAAAAATGATACCAGATAGAAATGTGAATCTATATAAAGTAATGAAGAACACCAGAAATAATAAAAATATGGACATATAGAGAGCATTTTTTCTTATATTTTAATACATTTGAAAGATAATTTCAAATTTATCCATATGAAATAAACCCACAATGTGTTATAGGGTTTATAACATATATAAAATTAAAATGTGTGACAAAAACAGTATGAGAGATAGAGGGTATAAGTGTACCATAGCAAGGAGACTTATTACATATAAAGTTGTGTAATATTAGTAAAAACAAAATGGAATCATAAAATAATCAACACAAAAGAAGACAAAGAAATAGGAAAAAAGAACAAATAGCAGATAGGACAAAATATACAATTAGTAATGTGTCATATTTAAACGCAACCATATCAATAATTACAGTGAATATAAATGGCCTCAACATCACAAATAGAAGGCAAAAATTTTCAGTTTGTTTAAATAATAAAGTCCTAAATGTTAGTAACCACAAAGAATGCACTTTAAATATAAATACACAGATAGTTTAAAAGTAAAAGCATGAGTCAAGGAAGAGCTTGATTTGCTGTATTAATGTGAATCAAACTGTATTTTGGAACAAAAAAAAATGACCAGGAATAAAGAGAGAATTTTCATAATGATAAAGGAATTCATTCAAGAGGATATAAAAATTGTAACTCTAAATGCAACTAACATTAGAGCTTCAAGAGAAATAAACCAAAAACTGATAAAATTTAAAGAAAATTGAAAGTTGTCCATTATCAGGGTAGATTTCAACCTTACCTCCTCAATAAATTATAAAACATTTACAGAAAGAATCAGTGAGGATATGGATCTCTTGTAAAATGCAATCAACCAACTTGAATGAATTGATATTTATAGTACATTGCACCAAACAATAGCAAAACATGCATTCAAGTGCTCATTTTACATTCACTAAGGAAGACCGTATTCTCAGGGGGAAAAAATCTCAGTAAATTTAAGAGGACTGACATAAAGCTTATTTCCTCTGACCACAGTGCAATTAAACTAGAAATAAATAACAAAAGATATCTGGAAACATTCACAAATATTTGGAAATTAAGCAATACACAACAATATAAATATGAGTGAATGAAGAAATCACAAGAGAAATTAGAAAGTATTTTACACTGATCAGAAATGAAAAAGCAACATATCAAAGCCTCTGGGGAATAACTAAAGTAGCTGAAAGGGAGAATTTTATAGCATCAAATACTTATATTACAAAGTAAGAAACGTCTAAAATCAATAACCTCAGTTTCAACCCTAAAGATTCCTAAAAAAAAGAGCAAATGAAAACTAAAGTAAGCAAACAAAAGAAAAATAAAGGTAAGAACAGAAATCAATAAAATAGAAAAAAAATAAAATTAAAAAATCAATACAATTTTGATAAACTTTGGGTCAAGCTTAAAAGAAAAGAGAGAGAGAGAAGATACAAATCTTCAACATCAGAAATGAAAAAGAGAAACATTGTTATAAATCCTTCAGGGAAATAAAAGGTAATTAGGGAATATTAGAAACAAATTTATACCAGTAAATTTGATAACTAACATGAAATGGAGACATTTCTTGAATAATATAAAATTCCAAAAATCACTTAAGAAAAAATAGATTATATGAATTGTTTTATAATAATTACAGTAGTTGAGTGCATATTTTAAAACCTTCTCATAAAAAATTATATTCAGATGATACAGTGGTGAATTATTTCAAACATGAATGGGAAAAATAATGCCAATCCTAAACAAGCTCTTTCAGAAAATAGAACAGGTGTAATAACTGCCCAACTCATTTTACGAAGCTAGCATTAACCTGGCACCAAAATTAGACAGAGAAATTACAGGAAAATAAAATCACATACTAAAATTCTTATCAAAACTTTTATCGCTTTCAGACATATAACAAAATTATTACACTTCATAACCAATTGTGGCTTACCTCAGGGAGGTCATGTTGTTTTAACATTTGAAAATTGATTAATGCGATAGATCATATTAGCATACTAAAAACATAAGACGCTGAAAATAATTTGACAAAATTCAAAATTAACTCATTCATGATTGTTTTTCACAAAAAAGCACACAACTTTCTTGAACTAGATAGAGAGCTTTCTCAAACTGATAAAAAAAAATCCTCTGCAAACTGGAAAAACTAGGGTATTCTTTTAGCCCAATAAAAGGCATTTATGAAACCCTACAACAAACATCATACTTCATGGTGGAAGACAATATTTTTCATCATTATGTGAACCAAGACAAAGTTGTTTGCACTCCTCATATTTAGTATTGTATGGATTCTAGCCAGTGCAATAAGGCAAGAAAAATAAATAAAGGCATCATAACCATTTCTGTAAAAATCCTAAGGAATCTACAAAAAAGCTACCAGAATTAATATATGAGTTTATCAAGGTTTTAGGATAGAAGGTCAATGTTAGTCCATTTTGTGCCTCATAACAAAATAGCACAGACTGAGCAATTTATAGTGAACAGAAATTCATTGGCTCATTATTCTGGAGACTGGGAAGTCTGAGACTGAGAGGCTGATGTCTTGCAGGGCCCTTCTTGCTGCATTATCTCATGTCAGAAGGGCAAAAAGAGCAAGAGAGAAGAACTAAAGGAGGCCAAACTCATCATTTTATTAGAAAACCACCCTGTGATAATGAGCTCATTTCCACAATAACAGCATTAATCCTTTTGTGGGGTTGGAGCCCACCATTACCTTAGTGGTTCTACCTCTTAAGACTGTTACAATGGCAGTTAAAATTCACCATGCGTTTTGGAGAGGACATTCAAACCATAGCACTCAATATACAAAAATCAATTATATTTTTACATATAAGCAGTAAATGTTCAGAAATTAAAAATTTTTGAAATATTTACAATAGCATAAAATATGAAATACTCAAGGAGAATTTAACAAAATAGGTGCAAGACTCAATACTGTTAATATATCCTTTCCAAATTTATATATATATATAAAATGAAATCCCTTTCAAAATTCCAGCAGATGCTGGGATTGCTTTTGTAGCAATCAATAACTTGATTTTAAAAATTATATGCAAGTGAATAATCTAGAATAGCCAAATCAATATTAAAAATTAAGAATAAGTTAGGTAGATTTATAATACATGATTGTAATTATTATTATAAATTTAGTAATTAAGACAGTACAATATTGGAGGATAAATGTATAAATTAATGGAACATAATAAAGAGTCTAGAAATTTACCCACATATATATATAATCAATCAATTTTTCAAAAAGATGGCAAGGTAATTCAATGGGGAAACGTTATTCTCTTTACTGGATTGTTTTAGAAAAACTGGATAACCATCTGGTAAAATAAACATCATCTCATGCCATTCATAAAAATTAAGTAGAAATGAATAATATATCTAAAAGATAAAACTAAAATTTCTAGAAAAAACTTTATGACTTTCAATTAAGCAAGCATAAACTATAAAGGAAAAAAATCAATAAGTTAGACTTCCATTAAAATTAGAGGTTTTTTTTTCATAAAGAAAATGTCAAAGAAATCCACAAACTAGAAACCCTCTGCCAAATATATAAAGGACTTGTATTCAGAATATATTTAAAATCTGTTATATTGCAATAGTAATAAAACACATAAAGCTTTTAAAAGGACAAAGGCTTTAAATAGACAGTGCATCAAAAAGGATACAAGAATTGACAATGAGCACATGAAAAGATGCTGAATATTATCAGTTAGGAGGAAAAAATTCAAGTAGAACCACAATGAGATGCCTGTCTTCATTCAATAGGAGGGCTGAAGTAAAAAGACTCCAATATCATGTACTGATGAGGACGAAGAGCAGCTGGGCTTCTCAAAAAGTCCTGCTGTGGATGTGAAATGGCACAGCCACTTGGTAAAACATTTCGCTCTTTTTTACACTTAACACCTCTTCAATGACCAAACAATTCCTCTGTTAAGTGTTTATCCAAGAGAAATAAAAACATGTGTCTACAAAAATTATTCATAAATGTTCACAGCAATTTATTCACAGTGCTCAAAAACTAAAATTAACCCAAAAGTTATATTTAACAGGCAAATGGATGAGTAAATTGTAGTGGACTCATATATCAATATACCAGTCAGCAATAAAAATGACCAGAGTACTGCTATACACAGCATATGGATAGATTCCAAATGCGCCATGCTTAAGGAAAAAGACCACATGAAATTCTAGAATAATACTCTCCATCCTGAGCTCTTGGGTCCACGGCACCAGGTCCGCACCAGGCTGTGGAGGGAGTGGACTAACCGGAGGCTCCCCGGAGCCGTTCCCTGTGACTGGAAGCTACGTGCCCCTCCCCCACAATGCAGTGGGACCTGAGCACGGGAACTGACTGCTGTGCAGCAGGCTCTGACCGGGGAGGCTTTGGGCAACTGCGTCAGTGGGTCCTGAGTGACCCAGGGAGAATGCTCTAGTCCCTGGGCTGCTGGAACCAACCTCCACCTGTGTGACTTGGCATTTGCACAGTCCCTGAGGCTGCAGAACAAGCTGACACTTGCTTGGCCCCAATTCTACCCTCCAGGCCCCAACTGCCTCCTGCCTGCTTGGCCCTGACTCCACCCTCCAGGTCAGATCAGCCCCGCCGTCTACATGGCCCTCCTTCTGGCTCGGAGGTCCTGCTCAGAAGCCCTGCTTTGGGCTCCTACCCAGTCCTGGCTCTGAGGGTCACAGCAGAGCCTGAGGCTCTGCCTCTGTTCCTGTGGAGCTCCTGCCAGGCCCAGGACACTGTCCACAAGACTCCAGCACTGCACCTAGATGCCAAGACTCCACCAGGAGATTTCATCAGTGCCACAGGGCTGGAGAAACTGCTCCAAAGTCCAAAGCCCTGCCAGAGACCCCCACCCTTGAGCTGCCAGTACACTGTGACCTGGTTTGAGAAAATGCCCACAGCCCGGGAACGTACAACCACGGTCTAGAGAGCCTCACACAGCTGCTACTGTCACCTCTGTGGGGAGATCCTGAGCAGAGCATTCCCAACACCAGCCTCCGTGAAGGGGATCTCACCCCACTCCTGACTCAAACATCCTGTAACTGTCTGGTGAGCGACCCGACACCCAGCACAAACAGCATTCAGCACAGGCTTGAGCAGAGGCAATCACAGTTGAACAGAACAAATCAGAATAGCTGCATTACAGGCTTCTAGCACACACACTCCTCTTCTACAGTGTCAACATTCCAGAGCTGGGGGAGCACTATCTGGGCGTCTCCTCTTTTTCTAATCAAGCAGGAGAGTTCCCAGCAAAGAACAGGTGCCCTGTAAACCTATTAGCTCTGAGTTGAGAAAAGAGGTTTCAGATGATAAAATACTGGCAAAAGAACCCTGACAACATGAAAAATCAAAAAAGATCAGTACCTTCCAGGGATCACAATGGAGCCACAGTAGTGAACTCCAATTACAAGGAAACTGTCAAAGTGACAGAAATAGAATTCAGAATATGGATGGCAAATAAGATGAATTGAATTGAAGACAAAGTTGAAAACCAACAATAAGCAGCCAAAAATTTTTTTTCAGGAAATTAATGAAAAAGTCACTAAATAACTAGATAACATAAAGAAGGATATAAGAGAAATTAAAGAAATTGAAAGTCATTTAGGAAATTTCAAAACACAGCAAAAAGTTTCAGCAATAGATTAAGCCAAGGAGAAGAAAAGAATCTCAGGGATGGAAAACAAGGTTCCTGAGCAAACCCAGTCATTTAAAGAGGCAGAGAAGAGGACAAAATGGCAGAGCAATCACTTGGAAAGAAGTGGGACTATGCAAAGTGAACTAACATATGAATTATAGGTATCCCTCAAGGAGAAGAAGAAAGAGCTAAAAGCATGGAAAATCTATTCAAGGTAGTTATTGAGTAAAACTTTCCTGGTATTGCCAGAGATCCAGACATCCAGACACAAGATGATCATTGGACCCTGGGAAGACTCATAGCAAATGGGACTTCTCCAAGACACATAGTAATCGACCTGGCCAAAATCAAAATGAAAGGAAAAGTTCTAC
>CAUYSK010046606.1:0-20693 GCA_963575035.1 Avahi laniger
GCTCAGGAGTTTGAAACCAGCCTGAGCAAGAGCGAGGCTCCATCTCTACTAAAATTAGAAAGAAATTAATTGGACAACTAAAAATATATAGAAAAAAAAATTAGCCGGGCATGGTGGCGCATGCCTGTAGTCCCAGCTACTCGGGAGGCTGAGGCAGAAGGATTGCTTAAGCCCAGGAGTTTGAGGTTGCTGTGAGCTAGAATGACGCCACAGCACTCACTGGAGCCCGGGCAAAATAGTGAGACTCTGTCTCAAAAAAAAAAAAAAAAAAAAAATTACCATCAGAAAATAGGTTATTAGGCACATTGGCCATAAGCCTAATGTAATCAGGAGTACATCCTAATGACAAGGATTCCAATAAGTTGAAATTAAAGGAGGTATAACTGTGGGACAGGCCAAGACCAGGTTTCTGCTCTGAAACTCCTGTCTTATCTATAAATCTGCATGTTAATAAGTTGGAAGCCCTAGACTTTGTGGTGCTATTAGAAAATCAACACTTCGAACCTGGAGTCTAAGTCTAGTTGAGGTGACAATCACAGAGTAGTTCCATTGTCATGTAGGGTACATGACAAAGCTAGGACACAGATGAAAAAAATTTCCATATCAGAAGAGGATTAAAGCCTGAGCAGAGGAGATGCAAGACTCCTTTGACATGTGGCCTTATAAGCTCAGCACTCCTTTGTGGTAGATAATGCGATATTCAGGAACTGTGTCCATTTTGCCATCAGATATATCTTTTGTCTTAACTTGTTGAAGTATATCTTTTACCCAAGATAAGATAGACAAAAGCTACAACCCTTAGTACAAATATGTATACAAGTGCTATATGTCTGCTAACCACAGGGATCTTGGGCTCTCATAGCCTAAATACACAGTGTTTATTTGACCGGTCTATTTCCCCTGAAGACCTAAAGGGGGCAATGGTCTCAGTTAACAAAACAACATATTAAAATTCCTCATTGATCATTAGTATAACAAAATTCCTGCCTTGGATATTAACATGGCAGACATTCTTAGCAGGCCTAAATAGAATGGCCTTATAAGTGGACCCAAAGGGCTTCTGAATCATGAGTTAGCTAGATCATCACCATCCCCAGTCATTTCTGCTAATGTACTTTAGAATGTTACCTGGAAACCTTCAGCAAAAGCCCTGTTTTACCCTTCACTGGAGTTCAGTGGAAAAGTCCCAGGAATGGGAACAGTCATGGCCCACCCTTGGCAAGTAAAGACACTTCAAGGGTTCTCAAGCATACTTGCATGCCTGCCTACCTCAACTCTCAAAAGGCAGAGCTACCCTATTTTCTTCACTACAAGACACCTTCTTTAGTGTTAGGTGCCTATCTCCAATCTGTTTATTATTGTCAGGTATTCAGAAGCTGCTTCTTTGTTGCCACACATTTTCAGATATAAATTCTGAGTCAGTCCATACCAGAAGATGATAACAGCTGTAGTTTTTATGCAAATATCAAAATATTCCACTGGCAGTGGAAGCTAAGCAAAAAAACTAGATATGGGTATACTTTTTAAAAAAACTTTGTTAATTTGGGGGTAAAAGAATCTAAGTTTTTAAGTTTTAAAATGTTAAGTCTAAAAATTTTATTTTTAAACATATTAGTCCATTTAGCAAGACTGCAAAATGACCCAGTGATTGATTCCTGCCTCCTGGTATTCACACTGCTTTGTAGCCTTCCCACCCCACCTTATTCAGGGTGACCTGTGCAACCAATAGGATATAAGTGAAATGACAGCAGAGTGTGACTTCCAAGTCTAAATCATATTAAATAAAAGGCATTGTCACCTTTACCTTGCTCTCTATGACTGATTGTTCCCTCTAGGAGAAGCTAGCCTCCATGCCATGAGGACACTCAGGCAGGTCATGGAAAAAGCCAATGGGAAAGAAGTGAAATTTGTCAACAACCAGTACCATGTGAATAAGCCATCTTGGAAACAGATATCCCAGCTCCAATCTGACCTGAGATCACTTCAGCCCCAGCTGACATCTCAAGATGTCCTGAGAGACCCCAAGCCAGAGCTGTTCAGCTAAGGCACTCCCAAATCCTTGACTAAGAAAAACTATATGAGATTATAATGTTTATTGTGTTAAGCTGCTAAATTTTGGGGTAATTTGTTATGAAGCAATAGACGACTAATATAAACCTTTATATTGTTAAGTTACTAGCTGACAAATGAACCATTTAGATGTTAACTATCAGTTCATACGAGGTCTAGCTCTACATGCATTTGAATAAGCAACACATATGAATTGGAGATCAATGCAATGGGATCTACAGTCAGACTGATTGGGTTTAAATCTATGCCCCATATTGTGTGACCCAAGACAAGCTGTTTTTCTATCCAGTTATTGTGAAGTGGGGATAATAATAGTACCTGTCTCATGAGGTTATTGCAAAAACTGAGTTAGTTCTAGTAAAGAACAGTATCAGGAACATGGTAAGTGTTCAATCACTGTTAGCTATTATGATGTTTGAATAAATAAATGAGGCCATTCCTTATAAAAGGGAAAAATGACAGTAGAATTGATTGGGAAAATATACTTATTTGGCTGTTGACTCTTTTTTTGGCTCATGTCACATCTAGGGAAGAAAAAAAGAGGGACAGAGAGACCAAAAATGGCAGATAAGATTTGGATTAATAAAGCTTAACCACATATTCAACCAGTGTAAAGTAGGGTGACTATATAATTTATCACACAAACTGGGATATCTCTGAGATTGAAAAGGAGCCCTAGTAAGAATGGTGCTGAGAAAACAGGACTGTCCTTAGCAAATCAGGTACGTAAATACCCTTAACTGACTACAGTAGGAAAAACACTGTTGGCGTTAAGAATACATCTCTGGAAAGCAGATTCAAATTCTAGAGCTACCCTGAGAGGAGCAAAGTCAAAGATAAAGTATTTAGATTCAAGTATTTAAAGTGTTATACTAACACCTTGATTGAGGTTCATTTAAGTAGTGACTGAGAAGTTAATTTACCAAAAGGTACTAAATGAATGTTTTATTTCATTTATTTTATTTAGTTTTTCTCTTAATGAGTCATCTGTCATCAAAATACAGTATGTATTAATCTTCCTTAACAATTTTTAATGGGGTAGAACACAACTTAATGTAGGTTTCAGTTACTAGTGACTTTAATTTCCAGTTTAGACCAAGAGGCTATCTTCCACTGCCAGAGCCAAGGTAAAAAAAAAAAAAAAAAAAAAAAATTAAAAAAAAAAGCGTCTATCAACAAGGTATCAGCCGGCCTTGATTGCAGGTTAAGTATCTTTAAGGAAATAAACAACATCCAGGACTGACTTTCCAGATGTGATCGGTGAGACTGTTGTGTTCTGTGCTTTGGGACTTCCTATGCTATTGGTCTAGTAAACAACCAGAATCTAATTTTTCCTATAAATATGTTCATGCTTTTTTTTAAGCGAAAGCATCAAGACTTGTATTTGTGAAAAGTCTCTCCAGTTTACTTATTTATTTTTCCCACAATACAAAAAAAGAGTATGATAGATATAAGCACATTGCTAGGTCAGTTCAATGACAGCTTTCCCTAAGACTGGCCTAAAATCCATTAAGATTACTCATAATTGGATTTCCACAGGGACAGATACCGTCAGAGAACCTCTTGAAGTTTAGGTTTTATATAAGTAAAATGTTTGTCTCTCTATCATACTATAATTCCCCTTATTGTGATATCTATGATGTTTCCAGGCAGGAATTACATGGTAGCATATAATTAGGTAATTCGGTTAATGATATGTACATTCATGTCTAAAACTTTACTGAATATGAATGTCAAAATATAATTTTCAAAAAGTTAAAAATATAATTCACATACAAATATGTAGTAAGCACATGTCAAAGACATATAACTCATTAATGAAAACAGCAAAATGGCAAAGAAACTGATACACACAGTTTAAAAAAAATAATGCTGGAACAAGATTCTAAATTGCATACAAAACTAGCTAATATTTTATAGGGCAATAAAACATAACCTTTTGGGTTATCTTTTCTACCTGTCAGAAATTATTTGTATCATACCAACTTTCTGTAAGTTAACATCTAACTTTAACAGAATTTGGGTACTAATTAATAGCAAACAGTAAATAAAACAAAGTTACATTCTCTAGAGAATCAAGGGACACTTAGGTCTTGTTAGACAGTGCTCTAAAACTTTGCAAGATCATAGTAAAGCATTGTCTAACTATATCTCACTATTGTCTAACAAAGTCATCTTGTTATCTCACTACCAAAGTTCAGATCATTTTTCTTAACTCAAAGAAAATCCTGATTCAGTCATCCATAACGATAACTATATTTCTCTCTCTCCAAAGAACTCACCTAATTAAAAAGCCAGAAGAGAGGCTGGATCTGAGATTCAGGTGTCAGATTTATATTCCCAAAGTTCCTTTCCACATTTTACTTACCTCCCTTTATTAGGGTTTTATGCCAAACATTGACTTCAGGTTCTGAAGTGGCCCTACTTAGACAGTAGTCTGTTTAAGGGCAGAAACACTGACTTGTTTTCGTATTCATCACAAAAGCCCAGCAGATCTTGCTCCTAAAGGTTTATTCATTCTCTTAACAAAAATGACCTGAGTACCTATTACGTACAAGGACTTTTGTTAGATTTGTTGTATTGAACCGAGTTCTATAAGGCAAACTAGCCAAGAGAACGCTCCTGAAGGACATGAAATAAATGGACAAACACAAAAAAGTCTATCATGATTCTGAAACTGAGGGCAAAAAAGAGAAAGGCTTAAAAGAGAAAGCATGCTGGCAGCAAAGGATGTGTGTGTTGGGAGATAAACTAACAAAAACCCACAGTAAAAAGCAAAAAACAGGTAATAGAAGAATTGTTCAATATTACAGAAATGTATATATATTCTTTCATCAAAAAGCTACATTGATGATGACAGCTAATTGGATTAAAGAGAAAATCTAAAAAATAAAGAGGAACAATTGAAACTCAAATTATTTACACTTGAGCTAAAACCAAGGGAAATGCTGGAATATTACCAAAGGAGCCTAGTGCCCTGCCAGTGTTTATTATTGCGTGACGTCCACTAGAGAAGCAAAGTGGACTCTTATGCAAACCATGTCCCTTCCCTACCTAAAAACCTTCAGGGGCTTCTTGTTCTTCAAATAAAATCCACATTCCTGTCCAGGGCTTATAAGGCTCAGCAAGGTCTGTCTCAAGCCCTGATTCTCTTCCCTTTGCTCATGAAGTTCCAACAACATGACCTCTTGACAGGTCACAGGACATGCCAAGCTCCTCCGCATGTTAGGCCCTTTGGACTTGCTGGCTCCTCTAGCTAGGATGCTCCTGGCATGGCTAACTCCTGCTCATCCTTCAGGTGCCAGCTTCAATGTCACCTCCTCAGACAGCCTTCACCCACCAACCCACCCCCACCCTGCTCTTATCAAATGCAGAACCTTCACTTGTTCCCACGACAGCAGGGATCTAGTCTAGTCACTAACCATTATATCCCCAGCACAATGCCTGGCATATATTAAGCACTTAATGTATTGAAAGAATGTATGCAGTTAATATGAAGAGCTAGAGTACCACCAAACAGGGTTCTGTCAAAGCCCCAGCATAGTTGTGCAACTTATAATGGCTTCTTGGAGGGCTTACTGCCATTCCTGCCAGGCCTTGGCCCATGGGGTAGGGCAAGACATCAGCCCTCACAGCTGTGAACAGCTTCAGGTAAGCCCCAAAGATATCTGTTTCCAATCAACTCTCAGAAGAGACTGCAGATTAGTCTTTCTTCTAGAACCTTCCAAGTCCTGGGATTTATCAAATCCAAAAGCAAGCCCGAAAGGGGGATTGGATCCCTTGGTCAGGCCAGATACAAATGCCTACACTTTGGGGCCTTCGTGCCTTTGCAGATCACTTCCCCGTGACGGCTGCCATACTCATCACCTGAGACACTTCTTCCCTCCCTTTCACAGCTACACTGCATTTCCACCAGGTCTGGCTCCCTGATTCTCAGCCAGAGTTCAGGGGGGAGGAGGAAAAGATTACTGGAAAGTGTGAAAGGGGACAAGGAACAATGATGGACACTACCATGTGAGGGTAGTATCACCTAACACTGCACTGAAATCTTCTCAACCATCCTAAGGAGCAAATCGGAGAGATATACATAATGTATACTATATATTATATACTATATATTCAATTTATATAAATATATTATATAATATATAAAATATATTTTATGTAACATATATCCAATTTATATAAATGTATATTATATAATATACTATTACATGTTATATAATAAATACATATTTTTTTCCATTTTATAAGTTGAGCAAACCACCTGAGGTCCCTCAGCTAGAGGGTAGCAGAGCCAAGATCTAGACCTGGGTTGAACTACCTTTAAAAGCCATATTATTTCAGCACCCTCCAGTGTCTTTGCACAGGTAGTTTGGGGGGAAAAGTGAGAGGAGAGGGGAGGAGAACGCCAGCTGACACCACTGCCATGCTCCCTGCCCTAGCATTATAAGGAAAGGAAAAATGAAGAGAAAGAAAGAAAAAAAGAAAGAGTAGGGAAATGAATAAAGCGAGAAGGGAAAGAAAGACCCCATCCCTGCTCTCCCGCCTCCCTGTCTCGCACTCATCACCGGTTCCCAGCCCTTGGCCTCCTGACACCTTCACCAGCACCCACCTGACAAGAGCCCTTTCTCTCCTGGGTACGGGGAAGGCGTTCCTGCTCTGCCTCCAGCCTCATGGAAACACTTCACTCTTGCTGCAGGGCGGCAATAGAGCCGTGGCTCACTGGCTTCCTAATCGGAATTCAATACATTTTTCCATAAAATAACATTACGTTGTGGTTAGGGTTTATAATACCAGTGGCTTTTTTATTTTAAAAAGAAAAAAAAATACAAGTGTAATAGAGATCCACTAATCTGAAACCCAAAACGCACGGAAAACCAGAAGTTTTTTCATAACTCATTTGGCAGCAAAACCTGACCTGACCTGAACTCATTTGGCCCGGATTCATTTGGCGAGAAAACCTGACCTGAATTGACATGAGGCTATTTATAGTTTTTATTTATCCCACTGAGTGTGAATATTCATCAGTTTCACTGCAGAAATATTAATGTGTTTGATTATAGGATCCTGCTCCAGACCACATTGCAGTGCTAAGTAATAACTGGTATATGCACAATATTATCCTTCTTTAAAAAAACAATCTGAATTCAGCAAAATTTGGTCTCAAAAGTTTTGAATACAGAATTGTAGACCTGTATTTATTCAAATTTAACCTTTCTGAACCTTGGGTTTGTTGTAAGTCTGAAATTAGATCATAGACAACATCATTTCCTAGGGAAAATATATTCTTAATTTCAAACAAGTAACTTAAAAATGAACTTTTGGAACACCACTAATTTCTGGGTTGGGAACTGACTCTATGAAAGTATACAATAAAGAAAAATTTTTCATGATAGAAGGTTTTCATTCCACAAAAAAATTATCAGGTTCTGCTTCCCATTCCCACAGAATCTTCAAGGAAGTCCAGCTTCCAAAAAGAATGGCCAATCTTCTTGGACCTCTCTGTGCGCTGAGGAGCATGTTGGAATATTAGAACATGGACCAAGGGAAAGAGAGGTAATATCAGAAATCCTGTGAACTGCTTCCATTCTATCATACCGTTTATTTTTATTTTTGCCAAAGTTATGTTTTCATGACTTTTATTGCAATTCAAAGTTAACCTTTCTAGTAGAAGGAAAGCATCAAATGCCCCCTTTCAAACAAGATGCCCAATCTTCTTACCTTAATTTTTCGAATATGATGAATCCCATAGCTCGTTATTTTTCTCCCATTTTCTTTTGGCTGCTAGAAAATCGAGGGCCAAATTTACAACTCTGGCACCTGTATAGCATTTTATGCCACATGTTCTTTGCCCTAACCTTATCTATCCCAGCCTGGTTGTTTTTCTCCTGGCCATATTTTCCTTTTGCCCTAATTTCTTCATCTATTTATTTTAGGTGGTGGTGGTAGTGTGTGCATGGGTGTAAACTGCCTCGATATCTTTTTGTGATAAGGTGGAGTATGAATAAATAGACAAATAAGTAACTGTATACTTCATAATGTACTGGCATGGATCCATTTACTTCTAAGTGTAAAGACTTCAGTAATACCAGAACTCTAAATCATTCCATTGGATTAATTTCACAGATACTGAGCCATAATTAAAACGTTCTATACCAAAATGCCCGTGACCATCATTCATTACATGAAAATAACATAAATTAGGGGAAGCCAAAGAAGCACCTCACCTATGTTGCATGTTTCAGATATACAGTCACCAGAGATACATGGCTAAGATTTGATTATCACAATTCCCCCGAGGGCTGAGGAGGCACCAGTTTCAAGTCTCAGGATACCTGCTGCCTATGCCTTCACCCCACATCTCCACATCATCAGTCATTTCCCCATAGCACCTCTTCCTAGCATGAGACTGTGAGACCCTCACTTCTTGTCCGGGCCTCCTACCTGCTAGATTTACTGAAAGACACTGGAGTTACTGAAAGAACATGGGAAAGTCCTAAAAAGTATTCATAAAACTTCCCTAACAGTCAAATACTGTCTGTTCTACCCTTGCATATGTTGATCATCCATCCATTTATTTTCTTTTCAGTAATTCCAAAGCACTAGAATTTTCCTATGTGTAATTAATACTTCTGAATAGCTGTTCAGTTAAAATCTCTGAATGAGATTTTAGCTATAAAAATCATTATATAAGTGGTAGCTACTTACTTAAGAAACCACGGTTTCTTATCCAAAATTGGAATCTAGTAGAGTTATAATTGAATATATCAAAAACTCTCCAAGGCTGAAATCACAGCGCAGAGGAAAACCATTCTTTTTAAATTGCAATTATTTTTATTATAATATATAGCTGCGGTGCCATTATGATACCAAAAACAAAACAAATAGATTTGGGAAGGTTTTGCAAAATAGAAATTTGGGCTTAAACAACAACTTATGGTGAATGTTTATTGTTTTATTAAACCTCTAAAAACTATTTATAAGTAACATTTGATGTTACCTGAGTTTTTAGTTCTAATTTTACCTTGCTAAATATTCAAAATTCAGATGGCTAAAATCTCCTTAAAATGATGGATTATAGCTGTTATCATCACAAGAAAGCCATACCGAGAGGGGAGTGGTAAGCAGAACACCAAAGCTCTCTCCCCAGAAGGCCCATCCCCTGGTTATTCAGTCAGGCACTGAACTACGTACTGCTATGAAGGAACTCTGCAGGTGTAATTAAGGTTATTAATCAGCTGACTAGAGAGAGTAACCTGAGTTATCCAGTTGGGCCCAATATAATCACGAGTCCTTTAAAAGCAGAAGAGAAAACAGGTGGTGAAGGCAGGGAGGTTTGAGGCAAATTCCACACACTATTACTTGCTTTGAAGATGTAGATGGGCAACCTCTAGAAGACCGTCTAAGAGAGAAAATTGGATCCCCGATTCAACAACCACATGCAAATAAATTCTGCCAATGAGACTGGAAGTGGATGCCCCCCTGCGACCTCCAAGGAAGCGTCCAGGACTGCTGCTACCTTGATTTTGGCCTTGTGAAGGCCCTGAGCAGAGAACCCAGAAAAGCCACACTGTGCCCACACTTTTCACCCACAGATACGGTGTGAAAGTAAATGGATATTGTTGTAAGCCACCAAGTTTGTGGTAATTTGTTATGGCAGCAATAAAAAATTAATATAAGGGGTAAAGCAAAAAAGAATCAAAAATAAGAATTAAGAGTCTGTTAAACTCATTTATCTTCATTTAATAATTTCAACTAAAGCACAAAAAATTACAGAATAACTACCATAGCAGTGTGAAATCATCACAGGAATTTTTTAAATAAAAAATGTTGCCAATATAACACTTTATGGCATAATTTCAAGCACTACCTTGAAACTGGAAGTTTTGTCATTGTTTTTAAGCAATTCAAATATTCATAAAGCAATGATTTGGAGCCCAAAATGTGGTTATCATTATCATCTGAATATAAGAACGGAACACTCTCATCTGGTTGTAGTCTTTAAGCATGCACCACCTTCACTAAAATATATACTTAAAAATAATGTTAAGTCTTTATTATTTAAGGGAGAGTAAGGACAGTTACACAAAGAATTCAATTTAATGTAAGGAATAACATTCTAATAATTAGAGCTCTCCAACAATGGAATGGGCTGAGTCAAAAAGGTTTCAGAAACGTTACAAAGATTCCTAGAGCCTCATAGAAAAACTGGCCTAAATGACTTCTATAACTCAAACTTCAAAATTCTATGATTCCATCAACTTCGTAACAGAATATTGCCATTATCACAGTACTAGCTAAGTTACTATTATTCTGTAGGTTAAATAAATGTATTAGGTAGCAGGACAACTGTCACTGCAACATACATCATGAGCATTACGAGTTTCTAAACAGACATACAAAATACTAAAACGAAACTATTTTAAAGGGCAGACGTTTATTTTTAATTCTGCAGGATTCCTTTCCAAAAGCGACGTTTGGTGCAGCCTTCCGGTCTGAGGCAGACGAGAATGGGAGCGCGGCCCGGCTCCCTGTCCTGAAGAGCAGGGCCCCGGCACACAACCTGTTAATGATCTTGAATCGCACAGACACCTGACCCTGCCAGCACAGTCTGCCCCTTCAAAACAAGATCTGCGGAACCGGCTCGTGACACGACCGCGCGACATTTCCCGGCAACCTGTGACGGCCAATTTACCGAAGGCGGGCGGCGGGCTGTCGCAAGGAGCGCCGGTTTTCCCGGTATTCTCTTTCCCAGACGCAAACGCAAGTGTTTGTGTTTATGCAAGAGTCACGTTTCACTCCGGTTCGGGTTGGTCTGGTCTGTTTCCCCGGTTTTGGTGGAGCGAGGCGAGCCAATCGCTTCGTATTTACCTTTCGCTCGGGCCAAACTGGACAAATGCACATAAACAGCCCTTTCGGGCGCCCCCCGCGGTGGGCGCCGCCGCCTCCAGCCCGCGGCGCAGCCCGCCGGTGCCCCGGCCCAGCTCGGCTTATCTGCAGCTCGCACAGCGCCCCCGCACCCGCCAGTTCCTAGAGAAGGGATTCCGAGAAAAAATTAAGAGCCAGGTTCCCTAGAAACATTAAATTAACACAAGGGCTCTGGAAACGAAACAGCAGATGCCTGAAAGCCTTCCCCTTGACGGCTTCCTGCCTTCTTGGAAAATCTGTGAATTAAAATAGATTGGGTTACCCTGCCTGGCCAGATGCTGCCCGAGAACTTCATTCGGGGTTAACATGAAAGCAAAGTTTGCCATCTTTTAAAAAGGCTTTTCTTTTCGAGAAGGTTTGAAGAACGCCTTTGGGTTGCAGCTGTTAACAGGGACTAGAGGCTGAGGCTTTTTGCATTACAATAGAGAATTTTCCAGAACACTAACTTGCAAATCAGATAACTGAGATCGGAGTGCAAAGCAGACTAAGGTAGAAGGTAGAATGAGCACTCAGAGTGCAGAACGGTAGATTTGCGTCTTTGGAAAGAGCCTAGAAAGAGTACGGTCCAGCCCCTCATTTTACATTTTACAGAGGAGAAAAAGTCTTATTTCTAAGCCTACTTACTTTGGCCATATCTATGAGGACACAAATGAATAAAGCTATCTAGTAGCATTTATAGGGAGTCACAAATATTAATAGAAGCAGAAAGGCTTATGAGTAGTATTTTATCAGCCTCTGTTCTAAACCCCACGAGCTAACTTCCATCGACTCTATCTGCAAATTAATCAGGCTATAATTTGTAAATTCAAACCAACACTAATAACCACACACCTTGAGAACAGTGGGCCTTCAGCACAGAGCATATTCCGCTTTTATGTCATCTTAACTTACATATTTAAATTATTTTGGTAGCTAAGAACAAGATCCAAAGCTTCCTAAGGAATATCAGGATTTTACAGAGGAAGTAAAGTTTTTACTGTAGTAGCACCTTCCTTGACATTTTAACTTTTTTTCCCACGTTAACCTTTATGGAGGGACTCCATGATCTTTAGCCACTAATTTACATGTGTCATGCTTTCTAGTAAATTAGACAATAACCTGTAGTTCTAACAGGATTCTATGCTTATCCCAAACTTGGGAGCACAAGATGGGGGAGAAGTATATTACAAGATACTCTAAACAAAAGTAAAATTAAATATCCTTGCCTAAGCATGAAAGCAACAAAACTCATTTTAAAGCAACACAAACAAAATCATTTCATCTCTAGTAAGGCAAGTATACAGCTCCATGAGATTAGCAGCCGTAAGTATTTCAGTTTTAACAGCTCACAGGGGATATACAAAATCTAGCATTCCTCCCTGATGTACGAAAAAATAAAGAGCAAATGTCATAGCAACTTTAGGGCTTCCTAACTTAACGGTGGGCCTTAAGGAAAAGCTAGTATGATTTTTAAGTGTTTATAAGAAAGCAATGGAAAATGCTACAAAAATTATTTGGCAGGCCACAGAGAAAGCCGGAATCTTTGCAGGACTCACCAAAATACCCAGCTGTTTTAAAACCGAAAGTCAAACAGCTTTCAACAGGTATTAAGTGTTTTCTACAACAAAATTATCAAATGTACATATTCTTTTTTTACTATCACAAACAGACTTATTTTACTTCTACTAGGAAAAAAATTATAGTTACAAAAAAAACCCCTGCTGTAACAAGAATAAAGTAGCCACAGAACATTAGTCAACGCTGGCTTTAAAAAACATCAAATTTCAAAATGGTTATGAATGATCAATTGTGATTCCTATATTTTCTAGTTAGGTATTGATGTTAAGAATACGGCTTTCACAGAAATATATTCCACTCGATCTTATTTTCATGTATTAATCGCAGTAGCAATAAAAAATGATGAAAAACAAACCAGCTTTTTAAAAAAATTTTAATTAAAAACAAAACTTCTGGTAAACCACAGCATTAGGGAAGATTAACAAATTTAACAATCGTCTTCCAAAATTATCTTTTGAAAAAAAGTCAATGTCATAGAAAAATGTGGATAGCTGATAACCCTCAGAATTCCTTTTACGTAGCTAATGGCTATCTCATTTCTGGGATTTCCTTACACTTAAATGTTAAAGAAAAAGAAATATTTAGATGTTGAGAAAAAAGTTATTCTCATTATACTGCTTCACCATCTAATTTTACTTCATCAAAATTAAATAGCTAGTAAGTACCTGGTATGCTTTGGCAGATTTTTTTTTTTTCTATTCTAAAAATCATTACTAAACAGATGGGGTTACTTACTAGTTAAAACTCTGAAGACAAATGCCATACACCCTGTTGTAAAAAACATGCACAGTATTAGTTAAGTATGTTTCCTTAATATATATAAAAATATAAAGATATATATTTATGTATCTTTGGCCAAACATCCCCAGTAAAGATTAGTTTATGATTTGTTTCCTAAAATAAAAATGTTTGTATTTTATGCTATAAAAATCAATAAACGGCTTCTAAAGCTAGGAGCTCCAAAATAAATGATTCGAATATTTTAGTGAAAGCCCTCTTATAATTAAAGAAGGTGATTGGTAAAGAGGAAGAAAATAAAAGGCATATTTACAATAAATCAAAAGCAGAGTTGCAATTATTAGTAGATTCCACAACGATTATTAATGTTCACCCTATAAAATACTGATTTTTGTATTAATTCAAAAGTACAAGACTGGTTTTTTTTCCCTTAATAAGTGAAAAATAATTCTTTTTTTTCTTTTTCTATTTTTAAGATGAGAATGACTATTTAAAAACAGAAAACTAGCTTTAGGACCTTTTCCTTTCCCCATTTCAAGACTATGAGTTTTATTTTCATTTGTCTATTTGACTTCTTGAAACCCAGTGACTTTGTCATAGCTTTGAGAACCAAGATAATAGAAACCACTAACTGTAGGAGACAGCCTTGATGCTTTCAATTATATTTTCCTAGAAAGATATGACATTTAATCTTAATAGCTTTTTTTTTTAAAGAAATCCTCCAATGCCAATAAAAGTGAAAGAATCTAAATCTCAGTAGTTCAGGCAAATTTAGCCCATCAGCATACTCTAAAAATAGGATAAGTTAGTAAAACCTAAATAATACATTGTATTAGTCTTTAAATAATATGTTATACTTTCAACACATACGTCTCCTATTAAGATTAGTGGGTACCAATCTCAAATCTGTATTGGAAATAAGCAGGGTATACATTTTTTAAAAAAGGAGAAGAGGCTACAGTAACCACTGCTTAAAGTCTCCCCGATATTTCGGTGTCAGAGAGAGAAGGAAGGAAAGTATAGTTCTTCACCGAGACAGCTGCCTGTCCTGTGTCACTGCACTTCCTCCTGTGCCCTGACCACAGCCAAGGTAAGTCAAAATAGGTCAGCTCAAGTGTCTCTACATAGTCAGATACCTGTGTATTATGCTTTTAGAAGAAGGGAAAAAAACCCGAAATATAAAACTATTCCCAAACTCCCTGTATCCTTTCAAAGGCACACTTTACTCATGGAAATTAGAACGAAGGAGAAAGAAAGCACCAGTAACCTAAATGATGATTTTGCCTTAAAATGTATTTAATAAGAAGACACATTCTTCTGTCTTTTCTCTTGCATTCTTTCTTTCTCCCTCTTTATTTTTCTCTCCTTTCTTCCCTCCCTTCCTCTCCCCTGCTTTTCTTCCCTTTTTGCTAGACTCCCTGACTTATGAATGATTTTTATTCAGTTTGAATCTGGTCCCTGTTCTATTTCGTGATTTTGTGGAAAGAAGTAAGATTTCCATTGTTATGAAAATAAAACAGGAGGTTGACACTTCATGCACAAAAAGGATTAACCAAAGGTGACAGTGACATCAGTTTTAGTTTTGGCTGAGAGCTGGTGCATTTTGCAGAGGGTGAGGGTGGGAGGAGACAGGTGTGAGTGTGTTTCTTCCAGGAGAGAGGGCTTTGCTTCCAGGTAGTGTTGTCCCTGTTCTCTGAGGGGGCCCCCTCTGCCAGCTCTTCTGGGTAGACTTTATAACAGAGTCAGCAGGCTCCATTCTCTAGGAAGCCTGAGGTTGGCAACTGCATGTCATGGAAGCATTCCACAAAAGGTTAAATTAGGATGAGATTGTCAACAGGCTTCAAAAAGGCAGAGTTCCAGGCCTGAGGCCACAGGGGCCTCCTTCAGGTCCTCGTCCCCACAGTCTGACGCTTTTGGCCCCTCTTCTCTCCTCCAGCTCCCCACCCCATTCTTCCGCCAGCGCTTCCTTTTCCTCTAATCCTGCAAAAAATAAGCAGCACTGTTATTTTGTTCCAACTAACAAAACAGCTAAGAAACAGCAGAAGAACATGACTGCCCTTTGCAAAATAGGCCATGTGATCACCCTAGTTAAATCCAGCTCTTACAGTAAAAATGAATAGAGGGAGCTGTTTATGAAACTCTCCTGCTTGCCTTCAGAATACTCTCATTCCCTCCCCTCCCCAGCCTCCTAAGTACCCCAATGAATTTATGTAATGAGCTTTATTTTATCACCCTGAAATTCTTCCTCAGTCGGATTGCTAATGCGGCAGGTTCCAGCTGCCTAAATTCCCTAAACAACATTCCCTGTTCCATAAAAAGCATGCGAGTGCAAGCGCAGCAGTCCTGCTCCGATTCTCAGAACTATAAACTGACTACCCAATTCCCTGGCCTGTGGAGGCGGTGAAACCGGCGACATGGACAATTTAAAGGTGTACAATAGCCGAGGTCTATTTCATTCCCAAGCAGCGCCAAGTGCACAAGGTGAGGCCACCCTTTCCTTTACTTCTGGCTATTATACTGATTCCCTGGGAGCTGTCTCTGCTCCAGAAGAAACCATCCTTCCAATGGAGAAAGGGTGACCCTGAATATGTACTGCTTTTTATGATGCCATTTGTTTCACCAAGAAGGAGCAGAGTTCTATACCACTGACTGTCTTAGGTGACTTGAAAATTGCACATACCAAATTAGTTCCCTAGATGCAGATTAAGAAAGTACAAAGTTTGAATCCTTTCTTTTAAATTAATACAATCTCAATGTTTATATAATAGTCATTGACTTGTATCTAATACATATAGTATATGCCTCTGCCGCTAGCAAAAATACTACCCAAACCATCTTAAGCATATGTGAATGCTTTAGTTTTTGGACTCCAAAAGCAAGTCTATAACCTACGCTGGCATCACCAGACTTTGCAACAGCCTTCACACTTGTAATACAGCAATATCTAAGTACTCGGAGATCCCTGCACACAACACGCTGTCTTTCCAGGTACTATTCCTCTCCTCTTCTTGTTCACAGAGCAAACTCTAATTTATTCTTTAATAAGTGGCCTATGTCACCCTTCCTCCACTGTCCCAAAGCCAAGTAGTCATCACTACCTCCTCTGTCCCTTGTCCATGTATCTATGTTGCCCCTATCAGACAGTACCATGTGTTTTCATGTGTCTACATCCCCTACTTGATTCAAAGTTCCTCAAGGAATTGTTTTTCCATCTCCAGTCCCTTGCATATTTTGTATCATACAGTAAGTGTTATAAAAGAGACTACACTGATATGGCTGTAAAATGACGTCTAGCTTTTAACCATAAAGAGCCTGGTGGTACAAGACTCATATAGATCCTGATGGTTGACCCTAAGTCACTCATGCTATAGTTCAAAACCATTTGCTCTTGCTCTATAAACTGGTTCCACTTCTCTGTACTCCACACATAATTAGATCAGGGTCTGGGCTGGGAGATTTGGGGACTATTTGGCGTACCCCAGTGACATCCTAAAGGAAATCGGTGTGAAACTTAAGGAACACAGTGAGTCTATCCACATTTAATACACCCTACATCTACTACCCATCATAACTATTTGAACTGAAATTGATGGAAATAGAAGAGAGAATTTACTATGGAGAACAGAATAAAACTAGTAAAAGAAATAACTGGAGGAAGAACTGGGGTTAGGTGATATTTGCAAGTAAAGATGAGAAAAACATAAATGATGGAGGTCAAAACAGAAAGTTTTGAACATAAGGACTTTAGAAATCAATGTGGTTGCTCTTTTCTAGTGATAGGCTGACTGTGGACAAGAATAATAAGGACATTGTTTCCCATTTCCTACCCAGTATACTGTACTGTTATTTAAGCACCCCAGCATCATGCTTGCTTTGATAAGTATGAAGAACAAGAAAGCTTGTTCATAACTCAATTGCCATGACTCTGCTTAGTGGTTTTTTTGTTTTAATGATTTATATACCATAATTCCCAAAAGTCTTTCTGGGATTAGACCAAAGGGAGAGAGGCAGAAAAAGGAAGCTAATATGTCTTAAGGACGTGTTGCATGCGCCTGGTACTTGTGAAGCACTTTATATATACCATCTATACGTACGCCACCCCCCAATAAGTCTACTTGGTAGGTATAATTTATTCTCATTTTAAATATAGCTTTAAACCTAGGTGTCTCTGGTTCTAATCCAGTATCTTTTCCATAAGTAATACTGTTCCTATTTCTAATATCAACATAAAGAGCACAAGAAGTCAACTTCAAAGGTAAGAGCTGTGTCATTCATTTGTTCATTTATTCAACAGCGACTATGAGCCAGGCATGATACTCTATTTGAGAACATAAACATAAGATCTGGTACATGCCTTGAAGTTTCTCACAGTCTAATGGGGAAGAAACACAAAAACAAATAATTTGATTTATTCTCTTTACCCTTAGTCTTTAGTCTGTATTTGGTTCCGCTCCTACCCTTGTCACTTTTTGCTGCCACTTTCTGAACTTTCCAAATCTTAGTAATTGCTTTCTTGTTCTTTATTTAAACATTGGTAAAACATGAGAAACCTGCACCATTTCATAAGCTGCCTTCGTCGTTAAAATTACATCCTAGAGGGAAGTGAGATGGAAAAAACCATAAGCATTTAAACTTGCTCGTGCCACTCTCAGTTCTGTGCTGCTAGGGTGTTCATTTATTCATTTAACGACACATTTTTGCAGTGCCTACAGGAGGCCCAGTGCCAGCCAGGAGAACAGGGGTGGGAATGACATAACTAGAGTTCCTGCCTGCATCGAGCTTACCCTCTGACCATTCCAAGACGGGAGACAGGCTGTGAGCAAATCTGTGGATCGTGGCAGGTGTGCTATGAAAGAAAACCACACGGTGCTGTGAGAAAGCATACAGGCACGGGACCTGACCCTGGCAGGGGTCGAGGAAGGCCCTCCCTCAGAAGTGGCATTAAAGCTGAGATCTATGAGTTGAGGGGGATTACCTTGGTACAAGTGGGGGGAGGAGAGACAGCAAGGGGGCCAGACAGGAGCATTCCAAGTAGGCAAAGGGCTGGGGCTGGAAAGAACACAGGGCCTCAGAGATAAGGACAGAGGCCACTGTTTCTGGAAGATACGTAATATAAGGGAGACGGTCCTAAGATGGGGCTGGGAAGGTGGCACTGGCCCGATGATGCAGGGCATTGCAGGTGACACTGGGGATTTCTTATCTCATCCTAAGAGCAAAGGAAGTATACTGGAAGGTTAAAGGAGGTCAGTTGAACTCATTTAATGTTTTTTCAAATTCCCTCAGCTACCTGTGATGTAAGTATTAAGAAAACACAGTGCAAAAAACTGTTCAATTGATGGAACATATATTCATAGAAAGCAGAGTGTAATAGATGAAAGGGTGCTAAAATAAGAATGAAAAGCAATGGGTTCTATTCATAGCATAGTACTATTATCCTGGGTAGGTCATTTAATCTCAGAATATCTGTCTCCTCATCTAGCGAATGAGAGCATCAAAAAATTTAAAATTTACATTCTTGTTTTAAAAAGCAAATGAGATAACACATTTGAAAATGCTTTAGTCTCTAAAACGTAAGCTCCTTGAGGGAGGGACTTCATCTGTTTTGTTCGCTGCTATACCTAGCACCTAGAGGAGTGATGGATGGATGAATGGATGGATGGATGGATGAATGGAAAGGAGGAAAGGAAGGGAGGGAAGGAGGGAGGGAGAGAGGGAAGAAAAGGAAGGGAGGAAAAAAGAAGAACAGAAGAAGGAAGGAAAGAAAACAGAAGAACAGATGAATGAAATACATCAAGCACCTCACTGCGCAAATACGAAACAAGATGTACAGTGCATGTTAGAAGTCCACCCGGGAGGGCAACCTCCCCAGGGGAACCCGATACCATAGCATCACAAATGCTTGCCAACTAGCCGGGCTTTTTCTCAGTGTTGGTGCACCAAGCACCTCTAGCAACCATTCTAGAGGGCTGGCTGATCAGCTGGCCAGCACAGGGTCAGAAGCCTGTGACATCTACCTTTTTGTTGTGGTTAGTGAGAGGGGCGATTTAGTTAGTGTGAGAAATGAAACACTGTCTTTCCTGCTTCTTCTTTCTCAGAGAGGGTCTCTGACAAGCACCCCAAAGCTAGGCCTATCCTTCTCTAAATATAATCCATCACTTCAGATTCTCATTTTTTGTTTATCAAATGTAGTATTATAATAAATTTCTATATAACTTAAACTTTTCTTGTATTACATAGTCTTAGCTATGTGTACCTAATTTCTCAAAGAATTACAACTAAAGGTAAAAAACAAAGAGGAAAAATATTAAAAGCCTTAAGATATTCACTGCTATTTATCAGCTTTATAACAATAATGATAGAAACTATTCATTGAATACTTACTTTGCTCCAGGCATAGAGTTTGACAGTTGACCTATATTATCTCTAAATCCTCACAACCTCCAACAAGAAAGCATTACTGACCCTATTTTATGGAGAAAAAAATTAAGGCCCAGAGCAAAAGTGAAAAGCCCAAGATTATGAAGTTGTTAAGGGACATAACCAGGGTTCAAATCTGGGTCTATTAGACAAGACAGTGCACATTCTTTCCATTACACCACATATTATTATAAAAGTCCCCTAAAAGAGACTGGACCATATATGATAATAAGAGCAACCTCATATTGAACATTTAATATGTACCAGGCACTGTTAAGCTCTTTACAAAAATTATCTCATTTAATCCTTTTAACAACCCTGCAAGGTGCGTACTTTTGAGATGAAGAAACTGAAGTTTAGAGAGACTGAGTAACTTGCTAAAGCTTAAAAAACTACAAAGTGAACTAAAGAGGTGAAAGACCTCTACAGGGAGAACTATGAAACATTGAGGAAGGAAATAGCCGAGGACGTAAACAGGTGGAAAACCATACCATGCTCGTGGATCGGCAGAATCAACATCATTAAGATGTCTATACTACCCAAAGTGATCTACAGATTCAATGCAATCCCTATTAAAATACCAACATCATTCTTCACAGATGTAGAAAAATTGATTTTACACTTCGTATGGAACCAGAGAAGACCCTGCATTATCAAAAACAATTCTAGGCAATAAAAACAAAACGGGAGGTATCAACTTACCAGACTTCAAACTTTATTATAAGGCTGTAGTAATCAAAACAGCTTGGTACTGGCACAAAAATAGAGCCATTGACCAATGGAATAGAACTGAGAATCCAGATATAAAACCGTCCTCATATAGCCACCTAATCTTTGAAAAAGCAGACAAAAACATACACTGGGGAAAAGAATCCTTATTCAATAAATGGTGCTGGGAAAACTGGATAGCCACATGTAGAAGACTGAAGCAGGATCCACACCTTTCACCTCTCACAAAAATCAACTCACGCTGGGTAACA